>DWHO01000301.1:0-21904 GCA_018247575.1 Eurytides lysithous rurik | reverse complement strand
GGTATTTTTTTCCGAACAGGTAGTAGAATCAAATGACGTCAAAAAGTGATTGTAAATCAATCCAATTATGAATAAAGAATTTTTGACTTTTTGAATCGATGTCGTTACTTAAAACTGCTTTAAAATAGTAGGAAAGGAAATAAACGTTAATCAATAACAAGATTGCTTTAATTTGATAATAAATGAGAACTTTGCGTTTTACGGGTTTTCTATTTATATTTTTTATTGTTTTCCTATCCCCCTATAACACATTATATGAAAACACGTTGTTGGAGTATTCCCGTATATGAAAATGCGTTATAAGAGTACCGTGTTATAGGGATTACTGTATTTATTTTAAGACTGTGTTTGTGCGAATGTGTTTTTAGTTTTCATAAACGTTATTTCCTTAATAATAATTTCAGTGGTCGTCTTTGATGCACGATGATCCAGAGGAATAATACACAAAGTGAATATTTTACATTTATTTTAAGTCTTATTGTTATAAAATATCCATTCATAATGTATCATAAACAATAAATGGGTAAATATTTGACAAGTATTTTATTTTTATTTAATCCCTTATCCTCAAGGTATAGGAATAAAATGCAATATATTAAATGTTCAAATTTAGAATACATAATGTACCACTATTTAGACAAATTTATTTTATATGATAACCTAACAAAAATTATTTGTTTAAGGCTAATTCTTAAGCATTTTATTTTCTTTAGCAAATATTTGCATGCTGCTAAAGTATAGAGTAAATTAACAATAGGCACACATAAAGAAATTTTAACAAACTCAATTTTACCGGCATTTAGTGATTTAACTAATCGCCTCCCATCCGATAGTCTCTTTTAACACTTTTGAAACAACAATTAAGTCTATGGACATACAATTCTTACCAAAAATTGTGCATGCGGAAGCATTTCTGTATTCTGTGCTGAAATAGTGATTTCAACATGTTGCTTGTGAAAGTTTCGTTGGTGCAATCCCACAGTAATATTTCACTAAACAAAAATAGTAAGATGGAAGTACCCTTGAGTTAAGCTAAAGTTGTATGGGAATTGTAGAAAAATCGCGGAAACCAGCTTTTTTACTGCGTTCCGACCAAGCAGAGAGATTAATCGAAAATATAAGTATTTTATGACACATTCCTTGAAAACTAATATAAGAGCAGTCAAAGATATTACACGGTATTTTTTTAAATGAAAAAAAAATTAACCATGTAAATTTTAAACTATTTTCGTGCATTCAAAATTATCTGTATAGGTAAAAGGGCTATAACTCCGGTACGTTTTTTTTTCCAAAGTAGAAATTAGTAACAAATTCATCACATACGAAATTCGTTCAATACACATATAATTTATATTTTCAGTACAATAATTACATATACTAAAAGTATAATACTCATTGCAAAAATATAAAATAAGTATATGCAATTAATGATATTAATGAAATACAGGTTTCATTTTAAAAGATTTACACAATTTTAAAAACATTTTTGTCTACTGTACTTATTTTTCATATCTGTATTGTAGTATACTTTTTACTCCCTTAATTTTATGTTACAGAAAAATAACATTATTAATGCATTTACAATAACAATACTTTGTGCTCAGGTGTATAACAGTAACAATTATTTTTTTCTACACATTCATACAAGTATTTAAAATAATTGATTTTTTTAAGTGATGCAAATATCTCAACATAAAAATTAAGGGAACATTGTATACCAGTGGTTGCTATGTTGCTAATTGCCAGACAATGAATATAAATATTATAATAAGTCTTTAAGATAAACAGGATTCTATTCTTTTATAAAATACCATTAAATTAACTTTTTACTACTTTGAAAGCAAAAATTCTATTCTTGTTTATTAAATACATATAATTTCAACACATAATATTTAAAAACTGAACATGCATTGTTTATTTTGAAAATATTTTTTTCCATTGTTAAAGAATCAATTTTGTTGAACAAAAATCATACAATAAATCAAGTAATCCATTTATCACAAATGAAATAACACATAATAGTTCGACGAGTTATTAGTTGCCAATATTATCACTTTTTATATGGTATCAATAATATTTAAGATACATGGATAATTTGAACGAATTAGTATTACAAATGTTTCTTTAAAATCCTGTCAGTTCTTGTGATTTGAATTGGATATTTAAAATATGGTTATCAAAATACAAAGTGTGGGGATTCAAATATCAATTCACATTGCATAGAACTTTAGAAACATTTTCATATTTAGTTCTAATCTCATTAAATATTTTAATAAAAAGTTTACAACAAAATACATCCTAGTTTTGTTTTTTATACAATAGATACCACAAAATAAATAAAAATCTGCCAATATAACATTTCTTTTTTAGCAAATTTATTATCCCTTGAATAAAAGTAATCATCTATCGCATGGAAATAGTTAACGATAGTAAGTTCTTCAGTATCCAATTTTCATAAGTTTTACAAACATCTTATAACATTTAACGAATTAACCTTTGGTTACTTATATTTAGGCCGCTTTTTATACCATTATATATATAAAAACTAATAACATATTTGACATTATTAGAACTTATCTACTATTTACATTGTTACAGTGATTAGTTGGTACAGGGTTTACACAAGTCAAATATTCACCCAAATGAAGAGTAATTATAATATTATACCATCTAGCACAAGTACTATTTTCGATATGGAAGACTCTTCAAGGATTTAATGTTTATCTAAATTTTGTTTATGGAAGTTTGATATGCCAATTGTTTAAAGATAAACGATATTGGAAGTTGACAATACTCATTGTAAATATAGTATATATTTTATAAAAATACATACAAAAGAGTTGTTATGGTATCTATTAAGATTTCACTACAATTTTGCAATATGTTTCATTGATATTTAAGCATTCTTTTAAAATATGGACCACAAAATGTTACAGTAAGTATATTTTAGAAAAAATTGAATGGAAGCTTTTGTCTTTACATGAATCAATTAAGAAATGTAAATTCAACAAATCCCTAATTAACAAGACTTACAACAACCATAATACAAAAGCTTTAAGATGGAAGCAAATGTAACAATGTTAAAATTATTTAAATTTGGGATATTTACATGACATACATCTCTCACAATAGTATTGAAATAAAAATACAAATATGTATATAATTAAAGCGCATCAGTTTGTTTTCACACATTCTGAGTCAGACCCCAGTATGAATAATTACACTTTAAATTAACACTTAAGAAAAAAAAACAAAATTGCACATTAAAATTCCTACTTATCATAATTTTGGCACTAATTATCTGTGGCACTACAATTAATTCTTGTTTCAATGTCTTGACTGTCACTATGTTCCAAAGTTTTTATATCACTATTTTTTTCATTGTCACAAGTATTTTCCATTAATACAGTAGCATCTTCGTCTTCAGAAGATTCCCTGCCAGCAGGAGGAACTGTAACAACACCACTCGGTTCCCGATATTCCAGTTTCGTAGGATCCTTCTCATGAAGCTTCCGAGCAAGTGATTGCAAACTTGCTAAAGAACTTGCGCAATCGGTCGTATCAATATCTGTTAAACTCACACCAGCGCGTTCTATTTCGGTAAAGGTACCAAAAGGTAGTTTGAATAAACATTCCAACCTCATAACATGCATTTTACTCCTTAGATGTTTTGCTAAATGGCCATGTATTCTGAATGCTATATTGCAGTCTGAACAGCGGAATGGCCGAGGATTAAATGATGTTGCTGTACCGAATGTAGAAGTCATAGACACTTTATTATGATGGGAACCAGAACGCTCATGCTTTTGAAGATGTCCTCTTGTCCTAAAACTGACAGCACAAACGCTGCACCTAAAAGGTCTTTCCATGTAATGTATGTTTAGGTGCAATCGTAACTGGGAAGGTTTTGTAAATGTTTTATTACAAAAGTCACACACTCTACGTCCATCTTCCATTAGTCTACCAGGTGAATAAGGTGCCCCTTCAAATTCTTTTCCTTTTGTTACCTTAAATGCTACTCCTCCAACACCTATAACCACTTTTCGCGCTACTGGTTCATGATCTAAGGAGGGCATTTTCAAAGATTCCGATTCCAAATTGTTAAGATCGTCAGCTTTTAATTTATCATCTGTTGTTAATCTTCCGCTATTGCTCTCATCGCTGGAATTATCTATTTGACTTTGGTAAGAGTCTTGATCACGAGTCTTGATATGATTAATTCTTGCGTGTTTCAGATATTCTGAGACGACGTGTTTAGCGTTTTCAGAATTATTGCTCGGAGTACGAGAACGTTTAGCTTCTACGGCATAATTTATTGAAACAGGGCTATCGCTAGCAGATTTTATATTTTCTTTATGAACTGAAGAAGATTTCACAACATTATCCATGTTACTAACAATAGGTACTTTTGAGGTGTATACTTGTGGTGATTTAATTGGTGTCATAATGTTGCTGTTCACTCCACTATTACACTCAGATGCATCATCACTTTCAATGAATACAGACTTCTCTATATCTATTTTCCTAACTTTACTTAAATTAGACGATAGTTGGCTTTGTTTTATTTTTGAATCAAGTAGTGCACGTTCTGTCAAATACGTGTGCAGCATGGGTTCCCCATTAGACCACTGACTCTGATGTTGGGGAAGCTTTGCGGTATTGGAGGCTAACGAGGCTAAAACGCTGGACTCCTTAGCAGTCGGTATTTCTGGAATATTTGTGGCTTTGATATCATTTCGGCTCAAATCCATCGGTTCGTTATCGACGTCTATTCTCAAATCTACTGAGTTACTACGAGTTAATTGATTTTTTTCAGGATTGGACTCAACTGCAATACTTTCCACTCCAACGGGAGTGTACGGATAAGTGGTAGGTCTAGCACTTGTTATCAAACCCGGGGTGGCTGATGTCGCTGGACAACAGCCTCCGAGTGACAGCAGACAGTGAGCAGCCTCGTGTTCCGGCAGGCGCGATTTATATATCTCCGTGTCTGAAATTATACAAGTTATGTTATAAACATAAAAGTTATGTTTTAAAATAAAATATAACAATTTCTATTTTAAAGAATAAGTGTTTTAGAGTTATGTCTAATGATTTTTTTACCACCGCTTAACATAGTATAGAAAATTTTTACCACTTGATTCAGTTTCGCCTTCATTCCCCTCATCGCCATCCGATTCTGTTTCATCATCTGTTTCTCCAGAACAATGATTCATTTCCGAGCATTCTTCATTCCCTTCATTGGGATTTATTCCTAGCTCACAACACTTTTTGTAATGTGCTTTGCTTTTCATGTGTTTAGTTAAATTTCCTTTAGTTTTAAAGCTGAAAAAAAATGAGTAAAATAATATATTTTTTTAATTTATAATAAAATATAGAATGGAATATTATGCAATAGAAAAATAATTTTAATAATATTTATACGGGCACAATAATGGATACGAACTGTCCAAAATTTCGAAACGAAAACTAATGGTGATTAACATATTCATTAAAAATCTTTCTTAGCCTACGAAAATATACACGATGCATTTTTTATTACGATGATTTAGGCACTACGTTATTGTTATTTATTCAACATTAATTCTTGGGTAATTTTAAAAGTATGCATGGCCATTACCTAAATGCGCAATGAGTACATGTGTAAGGTCGAACGTCTGTGTGTGTGCGAATATGTTTCTTCAACATTGAAGGCTTCTTGCACCGGATTCCACATTCCGAACAAACGTATCGGCCCCTACCGCGACCACGGACATATGTATATTCTTCGTTACTTTCGAAACCACCTGTTAACTCCTTTTTCGGAATCGCTGACGTGTCTGAAGGATGTTTTGATTCTTCCGTCTTCTTAGCATCAATTGATGCGATCGCCTTAAATAAAAAAAATCGGAAATGAGCAGTCAAGTCATACGTATTAAAATATAATAAACATTTTAACAATCAAGTTTATATTGACGATACTCAATCATGTTTTTAAAAATAAAAAAAAGCCATAGCTTTTAAACAGAGTATAAAATGTTCATTTCAAGGTTTAGGTGTCGTTACTTTAGGGATATATATTCGGCCTTATAAACCTCCAGACCTCACAGAAAATCGGCGTAAAGTGGAAGTGTTAGTGCTACCGCGTTTCGTCCGGTAAGTAAGGTGGCCCGTGGCCCATCCCGCTCCCCTCTCTCCCTCCCTCTCAACCTCTGCCTCCACTCCCTCTCTCCCACTCCCTCCCCATCACTCATCTTCCTTTCTTCTTTCAAAAATTCCACCCCCTTCCTTAAAGGTTGGCGACGCATTTGCAAAATTTATAATGTTGCAAATGTCCATGGATGGCGGTGATCACTTACCATCAAGTGATCCTTGCTCGTTTGTCAGCCTACTCCGTAAAAAAAAACCTCTGAAGAACATCAATAATGTTCATATTTAAAAATTGGTCACAAAATATGGTCGAATATTGGCCACTAATTAATTTAAATACCTGTTGATTATTCTTTACATTTTTATTCCATTGTGATGAATGAGTCAGAATCAAATCCTGTTTAATCGCAGCGACGGTTACACTCTGCGGTCGATGACGTGAGTCATACAAAGACATAGCAGACGATGCTGACAATCCCAGCGGGTCCGGCGTCAGCTCAGATAATAGCTGTAAACATATACATGCATTTAACACGCTATTACAATCGTGTATTGATGCAATAATAAACAGTGATATCAATATTTTGTTACCTGCCAATTGCTGTACATTGACAAGAAATGTTGGTTCGGTACGTATGTCGGTTGCGGCCGATTAATTGTGCAATAGAAAGCTTTTGTTGAACACTTCAATCCCAAATACGTGTAAGCATTTCCATTTAAATACAACTGTCCGTAAGCTTTCGCGGGTCGGGGGGTCTCAGGAGATACTAGAGGCATAGTGTTAGCGTTGGGTGTAATGCCATGATGTCGTTTTGGTGTAAATGTTCCTGGTTTTAACGGTAAAGTAGACGGCCTAAGGAACTTTGGTTTCCTGTCGTCACCAGAACGTGCCGTTGAACTCTTCTGGAAATAAGAAGTCTCTGACCTCTCGTTGAAACCAGAAGTTATGGTTGCCTCCTCATGGGCATTCGTATTTTTCTGTACTTCAGACGAACTTTGAATTTGATTGTTATATATCTCGGCCTTCGTTATAAGATTTTCAAAATTAAAATTCCTTATTTCGTTTTCCGTCTTTATATCAACGCTTTTAACAGTCTGCGATAGCAAATCTTTGTAACGTGTCTTGTTTGAAGATGCGCTTGCATTCTCTTTTAAAACCAGTGTTTTGTTTAGGCCGTCACTATTTCTCTTTTGGGTGATATCATGCCTTGCGGATACAAGTCTTACAATGTTCGAAGAAAAAGTTTTAGACGCTGAGGATATACTTGTCTCTTCCACGTTTTTCACTTTTATAACGGGAATATTAGTCATATACTGTGGTATGTCATTTTTAAAAGGCTCTTGAGTTTGACTGTATTTATCAGAGTCAAAAAGCATTGATCTATTGCCTGGGCTCCTTGAACTGATCACTTTCTCATAGATTGATACTATAGTTCCTTTTCCTGTTTGCAAACTTTCTTGTATATTCTCAACAATTTGCGGGTGAACGTCATTATTTGACACTTTTTGTGGCAAAGTAGTACTAGTTCCTAAAAAGGTAGCTGCTGTATTTGGGCCAGGAATACCTGGCACATGTGGTATCAGTTTTCCGCCATGAAGAATCGTTGTGGGAGCATTCGGTGACGATGAGGGACTAAGAGGTGGCAAAGTTAACGGATTGTAAGCAGTAATCGCGCTCAAAGGCGGAAAAGGAAAATGGGAAATGTCATGAATATTAAGTAAACTTGTACTTTGAATACTAGATATTCTAGACGTCTGGGGCTGCGGTGTGCCTATAACTTCTTTTGGCGTAGGTGGGTTATGGACTATAGTCCCTCCAGAATGCAGTCCAGATCGCACAACGACGCTACTAGCTTCGGAGTCAGAAGTAAATTTAGATGGAGAGAGATTTGGTTGTATTAAAATTGGTGACAACTGATTTTTACTTGGTTCAATACGTAAAGTAGTTGTACTACCTGAGTGATCAAGGATTTTTACTTCGCCGCCAAACATTTGAAGAGAAGTCGAATTATGTCTTATGTGTGGCGATAGTTCTTCGATTGTGCGTAAATTCCCAGCGCTTGTTTCAATACATCTTATCTTCGTTTGTGGATATAAATCAGCAGAGCGAGGTGAAATGTTCTCTAATAATCTTGGACTATACGTATCAGAGCGACTGTCCATTCGTCGCTTCGGACTAACCTCTTTAGGTTTTAATTTCATATTTTCTATCTTTCTATTAAATTCAGTGGGTGCTCTGGCATCAACAAGCCTTGTATTTCCAAGCAACGGGCCAGGTGATGGCAAAGGAGCAATAACATCACTGGTTTCCTGTTTAAGAATAACAAGATTATCAGGTTTACTTTTAGAAGCGGGAGATTTTGTGGATAAATTTATTTTAGGACTATACGACTGTGTTTCAGGCAATCTCACGTTGACCGAATTACTTCTAATAAAGACGTTTTCTGGTCTACCCATTTTTGCTTCCTTTTGGGGAATACTTATACTTGTACCAGAATTAGTCGATATGCTTCCTTTACAATAGTATAGTCTATGAGTTTCTAAATTATCAACACTTCTGAATATAATCTGGCATAATGGACACACATACAACGATCCAAATCCATCAATCGATTCTCCTATAATTGTAGTTAATCCATTAGCTTTACTTTTGAGAAGAAGGTCCTTTATTATTGAGCCTTCGGGATTTAAAGGATGTTTATGGTCATCAAGTTGAGAAAAACTTTCTGAATGAGATCTTTTTCTAAACGAGCTGTCAGAATTATTATTTTTTGTTAAGTTTAAAGGCGAAGCATCTTGTTTTATTTCGATTTCATTTAAAAATTGTTTACTCTCAGCAATTTGTTTGATTTTGCCGTATTTTTTTTGTAAAGGTGTTTCTATAACATCAACAATAGCTTCGTTATCAGATATAATTTTAGAGATATGTTCCGTTAGAAAGTCAGCGTTTGGCGAAATCGTTTTCTTTATCTTATCTTTCTCATCTATTCCCTGATAAAACGCTGCTCTAAACTTGGGTTTGTAAATTGTCTTTGATTTAATATTGCCATCATTTAACGTAACGTTAACTGTTACTGGTGGAGTTTGGCTGTCGTTGGTTAACTCTGGAGAAGAAATATCATTAGTTCTATTATAATCGAGTCGAATAAGTGAAGCATCTGATCCAGTATCAGAATGAGATGTTGGGGGTATTGAAGTATCACTTTCAGATCCACCAGACAAATCTTCGTCATTAATAGATACTGGTATGTCTGTACCCTGCAATCTTAAAGCGTGAGTTCTCGATCTCTGATGTTTGTATAAATTAGATTTAGTTTTAAAAGCAAAGCCACAAGGTATGCAAGGAAAAGGTCTCTCATTTGTATGAGCTCTGATATGTTTCTGGAGAACTGAGGGCTTGGCACATGATAATTTACAATAAGGGCATATATATCGCCCCGTTCCTCCACTGTAAGTGTCCCTGATATAATCGTTCTCAAGGTTTTCAGTCTTATTCAAAAATTCTTCGGTAAAACTGGTCTTACCAGACACCTGAATAACATTATTTACATCACTTAACCTACTGTTCACTTCATTAAAATTAATTTGTACATTGTTTTCCACTTCAGCATTCTGTCTCTCTTTAATTTTCTGTATTTCAGGGTGTGCGGCTGCAATGCTTCCGTTCGAAATAGAAGTATCAATTGATGAAGCAATCGCACTCGATTCTTTTTGTCCGTTTTCCTCTGATTTAGATGGATTTGTTGGGAAAACGGACATGGTGGACGCCATTTTCTTAAACTTTTTATGGAGGTAGCTTTGGTCATTGTTGTTAGTGAAGTTACCATCAATACGTTTCTCTTGTGTAAGCGGCATTGTACCCGCGACTGTCTAACCTGAAATGGAAAAAAATCATCATGTTTCTCTATATCAACAACATCTAAAAATAAACAGGTTTAAGAAAAAATTGTGTACTGTTACGCTCTAATTTACGAAGATACTACTTCGTACGAATTATTAAAATAAAAGTATTCAATTGAACAATCATAATAAACGCAAATAAATTGTATTTTAAAGCAACATAAATGTTTGATATTATTAAACAATCGCTCACGAGATTTACACTTAATTCTGCCCCGCTAATCAAATAAAATGTAGAATCTATTAAACATTTACAATACAGATGCATTGTAAACGTGTAAACGCCACTACTTTTATAGAAGAGTTTATTTGAATTTAATTGACTTTGAGGTGATCAAAGTTAAAACCATATCTAAACAGCTACTTTTAATAGCAGCTTATTATAAGAGCGCGACTCTGTGCGGCAGGTAACTAAGAATTTATTAATATCCAGTGATAGGTCAACGATGTCAATTATACATAACCTAAGGAAATATATCTGTTAGTACCTCATCATTATAAAAAAATATTTAGTAATACATAGTGAATTTAATGCAAGAAATATTTATTTTGTTTGTGACAAATTAATTTATAATCGAATATGTCAGTTTCAGCATTGAATATTATAATAATATAGTATTTTATTATTATTTAAGACAGATTCCTTTACGTATAATAAAACTATTATTAAAAACTTTCAGCTTAATAAATGATACCTAACAAGAACAATGTTTAGTGATGAAAAACTAATAAAATATCTACAATATTTATTAAAAGTAACCATCAAATTATAATGCATATGGTTGATATATACACAGCCAACATGGCATTACAGTGCGAGAAGGAATTGACGCAAGGCGCATGTGCCGGACTGTGTTGTGTCTATTAATGCGCCGTGTGACATCATCATGACGTAGGCACGAGTTGCGCCAACTGACGAGGATATCCCCAAGTTTTTGTTGTAGTAATTTTTCAGGTAATATTAACTGACAGTCAGGTAACACGTAATTATTACCTTTAAGATTGCATATAAAAATTTAACGTATCACCTTTGTAAAAATAATTGTGGATAGTGTATTCGATACATTTGCGAAACATTTTTTGTTTTATTAAAAAGGACAACGTCCTTACAAAATATACTTTAAGCTTTTCTAGGCACGCCTGTTTTTACATTTGAGTATAATAATTCAACAATGTAATAAACCGCCCATGCGTAAAGCGAGCGAGTGAGATGTGAGAATTCTCGAATCATTAGTGTGCGTGTTTATCTTGACACAATACAAATCCGTGTAGAGGTACGAATGCGACCTCGCTTTGCGCTCACTCAAAGTGTTCGTGGACGACTGCGTTGCTGCGTTCCAAGAAGGCGTTACAATTTCCGAGAACCGGAGACAGCCAAGCCGCTCCGCTCATTTATAACGAACGAGCAAATAAGCGCAGTACGCACTACGCACACAAGTGTAAGTCCTATGTCGCTTGGCAATCGTCGTGTCTAGGTGTTGGTCAATGCTAGTGTGGTTGTGTTTTTTATCCGCAAGAAAAATAAATAGTCAATATTTAAACCGATGTATATTCTTGGAGAAACGTACGCTCGATATCAAATTAAAAACTGCTGGTAAATGACTATATTATTATAAAGCTACATATATATACTATCTTATTAAAGCCAATTTATTTATTTACAAGTAGAAAACAAATTAGCTTACTTCTAATTTAATAAGTTTATTTATTTTTTCGTTATTTGCAATGATGAAGATGATAAAGTTCTGCGTTTATATTAAATATTTTGGCCCAGTGAAGAGAGTAGTCTAACACCAATGTTAGAGACAAAGGAATCCCGGTGGTCGGCTGCCGCCCGCCGGCCTGGCGCCAAGCCAGGCGGCCCTGGTGACGCCTGCAGTGGCCGCCAGCACGCCGCCAGCCTTTTCGCTTCTCTCTTTACCTTTGAAGCTTTGAGCTTAGTTTTAAACAGCGAATTTGAAAATAGTTATATAAATATTTGTCCAAATTTTAAATCATTTATCCAAATAAACATTTTTGATAAATGATTTTTTTTTACAAGAAAATAATTATTATTGATACTACTAAACATCAAACTTAATCACTTCACTACTACACTTTTATTTATTTTCTTTTTTTTTTATTATATCTCTTTATCACTAACAGAAGTTATTAACGAATATGCGAAACGATAAATTATAATAGATATTAATTGTAAAAATACCACGATAATTGTTTAGCTACTAGCGACATGTAACCTGTTAGTTTTGACATGATACGGGAGAAATCTGTTTTAAATATTAGTAAAACCTTAATAGTGTTGAATGAATAATGAATGTTCACATAACATTATAACAATTTTTGATAAATTATAAACTGTGCCCATTAAAAGGAAACTCTATGTTGTAAATAATGTATATTGTATGAAAGTTTTTCGTCCTTGACCCATCGATCGAACGCTAAACGAGCGAAAACACATCGTACTTAGATAGGGAATTGAAAATACGAGTTGCTCAAACCTTTTTTTCCCAAATCACATGAATAGCTCTTACCTGCCGCGGAGTAATGAGTCAGTCCACCATTATTTTAGAAGGTTGCTTGATATCATTTGTTTACGCCTTCTAAACATATGTCAACAAGTCCGATAGGCTGCATTTCACCCGCGCACAAGTGAATCATCGTTAATAATTGCGCGACGATCCACGCCACCACACAGCACACACATACACACACCTTTATTTATCGTCATTCGTGTCTCACTCGCACTTTGACACTACACCACCACTTTCTTTTTCACGTATAACAATTATCGACGTGTTGTAAGCAATTATTTATTTTATCTACAATCCGTCTGTATATCTTAGATGGACGTACATTCCAGCAACGAACGACGCACGTTACCGCGCCGCAGATGACTGTTCAACTGTTTGTAGTTGTACTTTGTCGTTGCGTTGCTTCGTTTCGTCCGTTCGGCTATACACTTATTTCCCCGCTCCGCCCGCACTTCTCCCCGCATGTCTCCCCGAGCTCGACTGTGCCCGCTGTAAGAAGTGATTCATGTCGCGTTGTATCTATCTCCTTCCTACATCGCAACCGGATCGGTCGCTCTTCGTAATCTATTTATACATAACTATCTATGCACGGACTTTAACTCTGCAAACACAATGCCAACTTTAATAAAAGTATTTCAATATATATTGATTGTGCATAATTCCAAAATTAGACTTTATTATATTGACACGTTAACAAACTGCAATTAAATTTTTAAAGTTACGGAAATAACAATTATATATAGCTTTCATTAGCATAGCAGAACGAGCGATCCAATGTAATTTTCATGCAGCACCGATTTCGTAACGGTTGCGCTCGACTAGAACGGGTATTGGCTTTGTATACCAGAGTTGATTTACATTCTTTAAAATTATAAAAATTACAGTGAAACTTTTAAGTGTAAACAATTTAATATTTCGTTGGTATTTTCCTATATTAATTTTTATCTCATGAACTCGCTATCGCAAGACCTCTTTATCAAAATTCTGTGAGTATCAACACACTATATTTCATTTACAGACAAATAAGTCTAGCGTCATTCTCGTAATAATCTTGGTATTTATTCGGTAAGCTGCCTATGATAACTGCTATTGGAGAATCTCATAGGTGCCTAAAGGCTGATATGAATGTATAAACACATTATTTGCAATGATAATTGTGAGCGCTTATCAGCAGTGCGGAGGCGATGACGCACGGGCCACACCGATAGCAGCTTGTCGCTCGATTCTCGGTCAGGAAACGAGCAGTACTTGAATAAAATAATACCATAATTTGGTATTTAATAAAATTTCTTATGAACATTAAAAAGGCTAAAATCTTACTTTGACGAATTTCGAATACGTACGTACGTATTAATTTCTACAATAAAAATTCAGTAGCATAATAACCAGTAGCAGCATTTAACATTAATGGCATATAAAACGATGAGACGTCGTTGAGTACGAGGCACTTGTTGCGTTGTTTAGTTGGCGTTTTCGCCTGTTGCCGAGTCGCGACGTCACGTCACGACCTTGAGCCACGCTGTGCCACGCGGCACTAGGAGTGTCAGCTTCTGGAAACATACTCTGTAGATATGTTGACTATTTATGACATTCCTATTCCTCACTCTCGATACAAGAATAGGGCAAGGAAATCATCCATGTGTTAGTCCAGATAACAATATGAATCAATATGATCTTGCTAGAATTTCTAAAAGACTAATAAGCAAAACTGTTGGTATATTCACATTGAGTCGTTTAACGCAGCTATTGAATAAATGTGTTCGTCCAGTCAGGCGCCATAAAGTCGCGTGGGCGGGAAACCCGTCTTGGTGGCGAGCGTTGAAATGAACACAAAATTCGTACATACGCACCTATCTATAGTGCATTCGCGCTAATTTATTTCTTGCACGTTAGAGTGAAAAGGGCTTTATTACTATGAAAGAAGATATGATTTGGTTTTAACGTTTCTAGTTAATAATTTCAAAGGCAGCATTGCTTAAGCTTATATCTTATAACTAAAATTAAATCATTTGCAATAATGCAAAAGGAACGAGAAGTGGTTGAAGCATCAATGCTGAAGCAAGAATGTTTAGTTTTAAACTAAGCTATGCGTTGTCTTGGCTTCCCCACCTTCTTCAGGCTTCCCTCGGAACCAGGTCATCGGCTGTTTGGCCTGACCGCTATTTCGACGTCGGCGTGACGGGCCGCGCCCGCACACCAGTCTCCTTGTTAGGTGTTCTGTGAACCGGCTACGTTAACGCCTACTTACTTTATACCCAGCTAATCGATAGCGAACGAGTGGCACGCAAACGCAAAGGAATGTAATGAAAGTTAGTTTGGGGACCTATCTTTAGACGAGGAGCAAATTTCTGGTAACTAGAACTTTATATTTTTAAATTACAATAAAACTAAAACATTAGAAATCTAAATTAATATGTCATATATACACCAATTTTGCAAAACGTGATATGTGATAATGACAATTTAAATTAAAACAGTTATGAATTGTATGGCATATTGATAAGATTGTATAAAAATAACTGATAGTACGTACTAATATTATAAAATTTGATAGAAAAAGGACCAACTTCTATAATTATTAAAAAAGAGACACGTAATGCTATTGCTAACTTCTAGCAAAATAATTATTTATAATATGAATAAGATAGAAGCACGGTTATATTATTAACAACATATTCTTTTATTTTAATACCTACATTGGCCTACCCACTAAGTACATCGTATATCAAGAGAATGGCGTCATTCTCCGCGAATTCTGGCTTCACATATACACAACAAAAATATACCTTTTTTGTGAATGTGATAATAATACTCGTGACTCAGCCAAAGCCACTTGACCAAATAAATAACTATTCATAAACGTTTACAGTGTTTCCGAAATGACATTTTAAAGATGTTTTGTATTATAATAAATTTCTTGTGAAAGAATAGTAATTGAAAGATTCTAAAATTAAGGAAATAAATAAATACAATACAGAAACATAAAATCTTGGATATATTATATTCTATTGTAGGTGTCTTTTTTTGACCGAATTGCAAAAGCGAAAATAGAATTGGCGTGCGTTGCTGAACATTACGCGTGCTCACCAAATTCGATAGTGTGACAGAAGCGGTGAGATCTAAATTTGGCCAACAGCCAATATCATCAGAATTCGTCAGATCTAAAGTGTTCCTGCTTCCGAAATGAATGCCCTGTAAAAAGCAACGACTATATCGTTAGAATCATTTTAAAAATATAAACTGTCATGAATAGGCATGCATCACATTCTGTAATTGCTATTTGCCATTACTAGAAGTTCAGTTTTATCCTTATAAAATAGTGAAAACTGATTGCGTTGTCACACTTCTTAATCCTGTTTTGATTAGATTTCGATGCGTATGATAATATAAAAAACCATCGAGTAATATTCTGAGCATAAGTCCATATGTTATGACACAAATGTTATGCACATTCCTAAATAGTAAGCGTACAGAACTTGTGATATGTCGATCCTTTACTTCACCTTTGGAAATGTAATTTCAGTCTTGTCCATTGTCACCCACGGAGCTATTCAAAATGATATGTGGATACTGTACTACTGTGATCAAAAAATAAGGTGAATTTATTCTTCCAAATCAATCAAGTAAATCATTTATTTATTCTTCCAAATCAATTTCATCCCCTTCAAAGTAATCTTCGTCCGATAAAACGCACTTCTGCAAAAGCTTTTTCCAGTTCTCGAAACAGCCGGAATAACGTTTTACACACATCAACGCGACGCTTTTTATCCAAAAAATCTAACGATTTTGGCACCAATCGAGACTTGACGCGTTTGAGACACAAGACATTCTTTAAAATGGTTTAACACTATCAGCGAGGTCTCTAATTGTCAGTCAACGATTTTCAAGCACCAAATCATTGATTTTTTGGACGTGGCCCTCGTCGGTACACGTCATCAACGTCACGTCACCCCATCTCCGCGTGCCTTCCGACAACCCACTTCCTCTTTAGGCAAGGCGTGGTGGAACATGGAGCACGTCTGCACGTCTTCCTACTCGGCCTCTTTTGCAATGGCCAACGGACTTCCGAGCCCGCTGGCTGAAGGCCATAGGAGCTAGAAACTGGCTCGTCGCTTTTGAACCTGTGCCCAACAGAAAAAGGCCTCCTAGCGACGGACCTGATCTGCAGCTCCGCCGCTCACCATGTTTCGCCCGCGGAGAGTAGGGAGAACGGCGCATCGTAATACCGACATACCACGCTGTATCAACGGTACGGCCCTGCTGAGTCGCGGAGGATAAGGAGAACAGCCTACGTAATACCGATACCCCGCAACTTCACCTTGGCTGCAGAGGACAGGGAGTTGTGGCCCCACACCACTCTCAACCCGTCCTCCGCGGCCTTTTTCAAGGCGCATCCAAAGTGGCCAGAGTCCATATGGAGCGCCCCCTCTGGCCAGCCCTACACCACAGGCCAGCCGTGTTTGGGTTACTCTTGGCTTCGCCGTGGGTGACCTGGCCACGGTTACTAGAGCCCCTCTGCCACGACAAGGCGGGAGCCAGTCGGTGGGGATCACCAAAGGCCTTCCGCAACTTTCTCAACGTGTCCTCACAAGAATATTCGGTCAAAATTTGATGCAAGTTCTTTGCTCAACAAAATCACCCATTGTAAAAATCGAAAAATTTACTTTTGGTTGTTTACAAAAACACGTGTAACTCGAAAATAATTAAAACTTTTGACAAACAGACGCTTGGCAAATGTAATAGACAGTCCTACCAACCTAGGAAAAAAATTTACCTGCCCTCCTAATGGCCGGGAGATTTAAATGACAATTTTACCTCACTTTTTGATCACAGTAGTAACTTGGCACTAGAGGCGTGGCGCTCTAGTGACTATGAGTGTGTCGTACAATATGAGGTCGTGATATGTACAAATAAGTTTCCACTCTTTAGATTTATGACACAAAATTATTCTCTATTCTGATGTATGATGTAATCATTCCTCGCCACACCATAAAAAGTGTGTTATACTTCGACTTTTATCTGTTTTTTAGTACAACTTTTTTCTTATTGTATTTATATTTTTATAAGTTGTATTTAACCAATTTTCACCAAGGCGAAAGCCAAAAGTCATCATTAACGTATTCTATACAATAATTTATGTGCTTATTATTTGGGGGACTTCCAAACTTCCAAATATTGTTATGAGCCGTTGCTCACACACCAACTTTTTTAACTTAAATAGCATAAAATAACAAGTTCCTCGTTATTCACTTCAAACAAAGAAGTTTTTAATCTTTGGTTGATTTTGTTGAGCAGTTCAACTCGAGCTAACTTAAAATAATAATAGGGTTGTAATATTGTCTCATAACAAATATGTAAACTCCACCAAATCAATGAATTACGAGGCCTCAATTGAACAGCGACTTTTGTTAAACAACGTTATACTTACTAAATATTCTATAATATAATTTGCGCCCGTCTACTGGGACGGGAGAGGGGTCGTCGTTTTTTGATGGATAAAAAAACTTTTGACGAACAAATAATTTGAAGCGTGACTCTTGTATTAGTATATAACCGGCTAGGACTTTTCGCCATTACGCTCGTACCCCGCATATTCCATTTTTTTTGTAGTATTTTCGGAATAGAAGTCTAGTAACTCTCGATCCTAAATATGTTACACTTATGTTAAAAAGCAAGTTATATATATGTTTCGTTTAAAACGTGTAATTTTGTGTAATAACATAGACCATTGTAAAGTCACAATTAGCATGCTTTTTTTATCATAACTGAACTTGACATTACACAAGTATTCTTTAAATTCATAAACAGGGTTAATTATTGTGGATGTTTCGAAGCTTCACATTGTTTAATCGGCCCAGTCAACAGATTCTCGGAATACCCTTAGCACGCGCTGAATTCGCCAACACGTCGCCAGTCACCACCCGTCGCGTCGGGTTACGAAACCTTTTCACGTTTACCATTCTGATATTTCCGAGAAGTTTCCTTGCCACGAAATCTATTTGCAAATACGTCGGATAGTGTTTATTTTTCACTAAATGCAATTAAAATAAAACTCATAAAGAGGATGATGATGTTTTGAACATGAACAGGAATATTTTTTTTTTCAAGTGAATAATAAACCTATTACAATATTTTTAATATAACACAAAAGAGATTCTTTATGGATATATACTCAAATATTCATACAAAGTTCAGTACTAACATATTTAAACCATATTGTTCTTCATAGTAGAATTTTTTAAAGGAAATGTGTTTGAGATACAAGTTCAACGCGCTAATGTATTTAAGTTAAGAGAGTCTCAAATTAAAACTCAATAAAAGAATACCTGTTTAAATAGCGGGAACAATAATTTTCGGCATAGTTATGGATCTATAACTACGAAGTAGTTACAAGTTACTGTTCATGAGGGTTACCACGGCGACGCGACTTGATGCCTGTTTGCATTCTGTTATCAAACACATCTATGTTTTATTTCGAATTACTCGTCATGCAGATATTTTCACACCAGTCTTTACGCCAATTGATTTCTTTACGAATAATTTTAATCGTACTATTTGATTTTTTGATATTTTTCATATATTAATAACCAAAGAAGTTAGAAGAGCTACTACCTACTAGAACCTGAGCCTAACCTAACCTTATTTATTTACTAAATGTTAACATTTTTGACTGATGACTATTTAATTATAGTATAGTAGACTATTTTATTATCAGTCGAATGCAAATCTTCGACTGGTGTTAAGGAATAAATTTCAATAAGGGTCACCGTAATGATATTGTTAACAATGACCTGTGCGATACTTACATAATTAATTGCACTTTGTCCGTATTTAAAAAAATATACTTTGCACGCAGTAACTTAGTGATTTTCATGATTTAAGTACGTTCACATGTATATATTACAAAATTGTTGCAATTTTTTAATGCCATTTTATAAAAAAATAAGGTAATAAATAATAAAAAAATAATATATTAACGACAACGACAACTTTACAAAATAATGGAAAATAAAGTGTACAATTTGTTATAGTACACCGTGTTTTATAGCACATTGCCTTTACGTGCATAGAACTGGCAGAAAATACAGAATGCACCTGCCGGTCACCACAAGACCACGGCGGTTTTATCATAGATACCCTCGTATAATTTACTGTTGCTTAATTTTTATTCTGGAATAACAAGAATGTTGAATTTAATTTGTTTTTATTATTAAAACTCTTCATCCCGTATAATTTTTATGTTGATATCAAACACCTAGCATATTTTTTTAATTAATTGTTTTACTATCATTCTTGCAACATCTTATATTTTAAACTATCTATCCACTAATTTGTTTCTGTATACAAATTTGTTAGCGAAAAAGTATCAAACTTGAATTAAAGTTTAATTATACATCAAAATTTGTTTGATTTCTGTTTCCCTAAAAATTTACACTTTTTATTTATATTACTTAATAAAACAAAAACGATTAAGTGTGTCTAATTAACCATATCAACAATGACCTAACTTCGATTCACCTGAGCCAGAAGAAATTCCATGGAACAAGTGCTTGTATGGTAACATAATGAATGGAGGCGATGGTAAGAGGCAACGGTTGGAGGCAAGAACCTGTGAGACCGGTCGCGGTGCTTTTTTTTCCCGATTACTGCGCCGCCAAGCTCCCCCGATCACTAATGAGTGCTCTCGCGTGACCATAATGAATTAACTACTTGTAGTGATATCCTTAAAATGTTGTTGATTATATTTATTTACATATGGGCTCGATGGGTATAACAATCTAACACCTGTTGTTTATTTGCTAAATAAAACTTTTTAAATAGGATTTCATCTTTTCTTCCATTAACAAGATTTAGAAAACAAATTATACTATAATAATACTATATTATAATACCTCGAATTACATACCTTAATATTGAGACTTGATTGCGATAGACATCGATCAGTTGATCTTAGAAGATATCCTTTGCAACAGCAAACCTTTTCAAACGTTGCTTTTTTAGTCTAGGGCTAAAACTTATTAATTTCTTCTCATGTTAATTTATAAAGGAAAGAGTGTAAAAACTCAGATATTTAATAATGTGAGGAGTTTCACAGCGAGACTATCTTTAATAATAATCTTTTATCATTAACCCAGCAATTTATTTCTCATATTTACGTCATACCAGAGGTGAGATTCTGTTTACTTACGCTGCTTACGTTCCGACATCGACGGAAATAATAAGAAAGGTTCATCAGATTTGCTTTTGGTCTATTTAACCTAGAATATACATAAAACATAACAAAAACTAATGTCCCTTCAGTGCTGCCACGTTCACTTTACGAGCAGTATCACCTTGATAGCGACCGATGTTACTTGTGATCGCATAAAAAGCTCGACGTCATCGCGAACCACGCGCGCATTTATCTCGGACGTGGTAGGTCGCGTATGTTCGCGCGGGCTTCGCCTCGTTCGCTCGGTCCGCGGCGTGCGGGGGCGGGGGCGGGCGGACGTGCCAAGGCAGGCAGGCAAGCAACATATTTACTCATACGCCTGAGGCGTAAATCACCGTGCATCTATTTCGAGTGGGCCGGTAAGAAGGGGGGCGGGGTGCGGGCAGACGACGATGCCGGTCTGGCGCCAGGATTCCCCAGCGCCTCTCGCCCCTCACACCGCGCCGAGGTCACACGCAACCATGCCCCCGCTCCCGCGAATACCAAATCTAAAATGCTTGCCCGTGCACGTTAACCGCGCTGGCTTAGTTTCTGCTCAAAATGAAAGTTGTTTCTGCATCACTTAACCAGAATCAACCTTTATGTAGTGACATCACAGTCGTTTTTGTTTACGTGTCGATGATGTGTCATCAGCCTACATATTATATATTATGCCGCTTGAATGGATTGATATTCATAGTTTTGTTGGAATGAAAGTGTTTGGATTTATATGTATATCGGAATCATATTTGTCTAGAGTTTTGGGCCCTTTGCTCAAGTGTTCATCCTTTGACCAAATACATTTTGACGGTTACATTTTAAAAAAAGGTAAAAGGAATGAGTCAAGCCTCTATAATAACATTTTAATGTTTATAAGTATCTAATTTAGCATAATAATCGTTATAAGCATAGTAATAATAAAATCTCTACCACATTGTATTACGTGTTTTAACTTATATAAACGACTGTCTGACTTATTGGATACTTAACCGCCTAATGCACACCTCCGTGACATACACGGGCAACGTTTACCGGCAGAATTGTGCAGCTCTGTGAACGTTACGGTCACTGTAATTTTATGTCGCAAAATATTACAGATCCGTATGGGTCACGGTTAATATAGAAATATAATTTAATTAATTTAATTTTTTAA
>DWHO01000300.1:0-21905 GCA_018247575.1 Eurytides lysithous rurik | reverse complement strand
TCTGTGTCTGGGTGTTAATTATCTATATAAGTATGTATTTAAAAATTATATAAGTATGTATATCAGTTGTCTGATTATCATAGTACAGGCTTTGCCTAGTTTGGGATCAGATGGCAATGTGTGAGATGTCCCATGATATTATATTATCATATTATGTGATGCCAATACCGGGGTTCAAACTCGGATTACATGAAAATAATACGTGCGCGCACACACGCGTATTTTTGTGTGTGTCTGTGTGTGTGTGTATTTGTGGGTCATACGTTATCGTTCGTTTTCGTTTAATAAATGGAGATAACAAACTACGCTGTTAAAATATTATATAACAAACAATACCGCTACCATTTACATATATTCAAAATCTGTTTAAACATGCTGTTATAAATATTCAAAGCGATGACAACGTAAACATTTTTTTTTTTATTTATTATTATTTTATATGCGTGTTAAATTTTGTTTTCCTTTTTTTTAATTAATATAATTTTTACTACATTTTTAGTATTTGGTTACACAAATTCGCTTAGTTAACATTGCCATGCTATATGTTTGCCGGTTTACAAGGGGTTTTTACACATTAAAATAGGCCTTTACACTTAGGACTTTTGAATCGTCACTTTCACATTCTTCCAGAAGAAGCTACCACGTCGGGATGCAGTTCTGCTGAGAAGAGCTCTTTGAAAATACTGTTGTAATGTCTTAACCTTTAATACAATGTAATAGCTGTCCCACGCGTGTCAATTAACTTAATGTGGTTTTTGTGGACAAACATAATTTAAAAAAAAGAACTTCGCGGTGTTAATTCAAGTCGTCAAGTTAGCTTCTTATCTTACAACTACCTAGACCGTTTGAAGAAAGTGCTTCTGTAAATAGTAGAGGTGGTCATAAGATTAAATAATAAAATTCCACAAGATGTCGTTTTAGAACTAAAATTAAAAATAATCTATTACATAAATCTTATTATACTGTTCAAGAGCTTCTGATAGATCTAATTGCGTGGAATTTAGCTTAGTTAGATTGACTCGTATATGAAATGGATATTATTGTATTAAAGTTTAACATTCTGTAACGACATTTTAAAAGAGCAACTGTTGGGTTTCTCACCGGCTCTTCTCAGCAGAACTACATTCCGAGCCGGTGGTAGCTTCCTCACGAACCGAGATGTGAAATTGACGATTCATAAGTGCTTGTAAAGGTCTATTTGAATAAAAATATTTTGATTTGTTGTCTATTTTCTGTGCGGTCGGGTATCAAGTACCAATCCGTGCCACGGGGAGTTTAATTTCGAACAGTTTGTCGGCACGTGAAGTTTCAGCGATTAATTTATTCTACGGGGCACCGGCACGCCGAACGCGCCGCGAGTTCAAAACTCGATATCACGGAGCAATCACGGCCTTAAATGAAGAATTCATTTGTCGTAGCTCCAACTTCAGCGTGATCGTGGAAGCCGTGGGGGCCGTGTTGGAATGGAATTTCGCCCGTCGATTCCGACCTTCCCCGGCCGCCGTGCAAGTATTTCCGAGTTTAGAGGTCCCGTTGCTATGGTTACTATCAATCTTTCGAATATTAGACGCATGCTAATGTGTTTTGTTTGGATTTTATTGTTGTTTTTCTATAAGTGCGGGGACTTTATTTGCCAAGTCCGCCTGTGACTACCACCGTCATTGTCAGTTATCGTGCCGCCAATTTATAACGTTAACACTACTGTATCCCGGTTTTTTTTTGTAATTGTGTGTTCCAGGTCAGGGACGCGATCGGTGTACTTCCGCAGTCTATGCTCCAGTTTGAACAGCGAAGGGCGACCGGGCATAGAGATGTAAGGTCATTGATACGGACGGGCGTGTCGGTCTCTATCAGGCACACGATTCGCTGATCACGTCAATTTAACACCTGAACTGTTGTCCGGTCTATATCTCATAAGACAGGAGTGATTAAGTAAACGCGATATCAAACTAAGCAACCTAACAAACTAACTGAGTGTAAAACAAGAAATATGCCAAAGAACGTCAAGGTTAGTCCTGGCTTATTATGTTCAAGCAGATATGTCTATCTACTATCTATTGCTAGCTACAACGTGTCATTCTACTTTTGCTGTGAAAAGTATGTAAAAAAAAAGCGGGACAATAATATAGGTACTCGAATTGTTTTTATACTCAGAAATACGAAAAGTTTCCGCAGACTTAACAAAATCTAACTGGAAATGTATGCACGGGATCGTTATCAAGAACATGGAAACCGAAAAATAAAATAGAAAATACAATTTTAAAGCTGGATCAACTTCAAAGAGCTTAATGTAATGACAAAAAGCCGAACGTAACAATCGGAGATGTATCTTTGAAATGAAGGTAGCATGATTTATATATATATTACTGCTCATAAATTACTCAACGTAATGTTTTGATTATCTGCAGTGTAGGGGAGGCAGGAATGTGGATGATCACATCTCTAAAGGGCGATTGAGCTACGATATCGACCCCACGACTGTACGGTCAGTCAGTGGCGGTTCTACCATACAAGCCCAAAAGCCCGGCTTGCCCTACTAAGGAGTAAAATTTATAAATCTGAACTAGCACATAATTCCCGAATAATTTATTTTTAAATTTGAGCGTTGCGGGAATTATGTGATAATTAATATTTATAAATGTTACTCCTTCATAGGGCAAGCCAGGCCTTTGGGCTTGTATGGTAGTACCGCCACTGTGGTCATTACGTATTACAGACACCTCTTTCACATTAAACATCGTTTGACATCACATCTGTCAGTTGAACGTCATATACATAGCCAATAAATCTTGGAAAATTAAAAAAATATCAACATATATATATCTTTCTTTCTAATTGATATGCACAATCCGTGCGTTACGAACACATTAACATATTTATATCTTTTATTTTTGTCAACGATACACCGCGACCTCCTCTTATCGGTGTGAAACACGGCCTAACCTATGCATCGTAGTCATAAAGCTTTATTGATGACTATTTTACTTAATAACACGACATAAAACACGTAACGTCGCCATAAATAACTTTACATGTAATAATATTTACACTCATTAGTTTGTTTATGCTAATACGGCTATTCATAAACAATAACTGCCAGTTTATCGAAAGTATTATTATTATTTCTTTTAATTTTGCAAATCGCATACGTATAAATATGGAACACGTCCGCAACCGGTCGAAACAAGATAAATATGGCCGGCACCCAGTTCGTACCTCGTAAATCGTACGAAATCTGTTTTATACGAAACAGATAATAAATAAATTCGAAGGATCGGGTGATCTCTATGCATATAGAGGCGGCATTACGCAATAGTTTGATTTATTAGTTTCGGCAAGGTGCACGAGAATCTAACGGCTCCCTCCGAGGCGTGATAGAATTTCGCCTCGCAAATTCTCAACGGTACGGATAATAAATTCTGTCCGTGTATGTGTACATATTTCTATAAACTCGTGTTGTAATATCTTATGTTTTCTTTAACCCGAGAACTGGTATACCATTTACAAAGTTTTAGTAATTATGTAAACAAATTCCATGGCGGTATAAAATTTGTGTCGTACAATATTGGATGATCAGCTATTTTTATTTCTATGAATTTTAACGCCTCGAGTCGTAGGTATACGATACAAATTGTTTTATGTTATCACATTATATCCGTTTTTAAAATATCTCTCATAAATCTAGTACTTAAAGAAAATCTAGAGTCTCTTGTTCCAATTATTTGTTAGTAGTTAATGTTCAATTAGTTGTAGTAAATGTCTCTGCTCGGTTTAATTAGTGTATTTCTATGGTAAATACCTGATTACCGTTAGAAATAAAAGCGATTAAAGAAGCGGAGTCTAGTCTATACGGTTATACGAAAAACTACTGAGATAGGCTGGCGGTGATAAATGGGAGGGTAGGTATGAATAAATTTGGCCGTTCGCGCGGAAATCTGAAGTGATTAGGTTCGACACCTTGGCCGTAGCAGGTGGCGCCGACTTAGTTCCTCGCACCTTTGTGCCCGAGTACTTATAACTTGTTATGAATTCATAAATTATACGCGATGTACCGCGTCAAATACAAATTTATAAGACGCACGAACAAATTATTTCCACTAATAGCTTGTTAACGTTCTTATTAATACTGCACTAATTGAACGTGTCGACTCTCTATGTAGTTTTCATTTTTTTTTAATGATTATTCGTTGTCACACACCTTTTGTTCTTTATAGACTTCTTTAATTCAAATGCACTCTAATAGCTTTTGTGCCACGTTAACGAGTTTTATATAGAAAGTAGCGCTGTCACCTATAATACAATGAAATCGTGTCTTTTAAGGGTAGAGTGGGAGAACTGTTAGGTTACCAAACACTGGGTAATCAGTCACTACCAGGATCATCAGGTGGAATCGTACAACTACACAATCGTGCGACTCAGCGGGATAATCATTCCTAATTCCATCTGCTCTGCAACTGTTGTGTCAAGCATGAAGACATACATGAGAGAGCAACATTTTTGCCATCGGCTATTGGCAGGACCGAATTTCCATCAGGTACGAACTACGAGGTATAGAGGGAGCGGGACAGGAAGAGAGGTTGCGGGAGGGGATGGAGTCAGAGGTAGGGAGGGAAGTGAGAGAGTTAAGATGGGGGGAGGGGGTGGGCCACTGGCCACCTCACTCTCCGGACGAAATGCGGTAACGGCTGCTAACTTATTACAAATACCTTATAAATAAATCAATGATAATTGATAATATACTGCAAAACCAAAGGTCGTGGGTTCGATTCCCACCCAGGACAAATATTTGTGCGATGAGCATAGGTATTTGTTCTGTTTCTGGGTGTATCTATATAAGTATGTATCTAAAAAATATATATAAGTATGTATATCAGCTGTCTGATTACCACGGTACAGGCTCTGCCTAGTTTGGGATCAGATGACAATGTGTGCGATGTCCCATGATATTACTATTATTATTATTAATTTTGTTTATCAAGTTCCGCTGGCAACAAAATAGTACTAGCACCTCAGGCGTACTCCATAAGAGAGTTCTACCACTTAAAACGTGACGGTATTAATATGAAATCAACTTGAACACGATCGAAATGATCCTAATTATGTAGGTAACATGTGCGTCGCCGTGGTCGCGGGCCACTCTCACATTCACCGCGCGACCACAATACCAGCCAAATAGAATTTAATATTCATAGAGTCGACGTACGATTCAGTGAATTCATCGCCCGCACCTTGGACCCGGGCCCCGCATATAAAAGACCTTCCACAAGCCCCTGGGTGTACTTCAAATAATTCGTCTCGGAATGGCTGCACTACAAATGTGAGGGAATGGAAACGCGGAAAAACATCCGAGCGGTTGTTCCATAGGGCAAAATTGAAAAATACCGACAACGTCCGCGGGGATATCCGCGGAGGAAGATTCTGAAGTAATCTCGCCCGCTCGCAAATAAGAGAAAGTTTGTGTGAAATGCGTCAATCGTAAACCGAAATCTTCTCTAGATAACATATATAAATGATCGTATATCCGTCTAGATTAAAATTGTTTATATCTTATAATAGGTATTGATATATTCAGAGAGTCAGCTTGTCATTTTGACGTTTGTCAATCACCTGTATTTCGTGGAAGAGCTCCCTTTCGTCTAGCAAAACGACGCGGCAGGCCAAGGTACGGGGCGCGGGGCAGAGGCATTCCATCATCCTGCCACCGCCAGCCAACTTCGCTTAGCCCTGAAACAAATTGAAAGCTGTTTAAACCTTCGCACGAATGATTCTGTTACTGTTGTCTGAAAACGTTTGCTATAATAACCACACGGAAAAATTAACATTTTATTTTATATAGAAAGTGTTCAAGATTTCTTAATATTGAAGAAGAATAACGCGCTCCGGATTATACAAAACTCAATTTTCTCTTAATCTACTTTTGTAGTCGCTTTTATTATTTTTTCTAAAAATCTACTTAATTACTCCTTTTGTAAAACCAAATAAACAAAATGAACGCCAATGGAGACTTATATTTCAAATTTTATTTACATTCTAAAAATCGTTTAAAGAACGTTCTTAAACATTATGCAAATACTTCCTTTCATTACGGGGTAATATCGACCGCGATTCCCCCATTTTATTTATCTTTCAATAACACGCACGTCATTCAGGCATTTCAAAACATAGATGGTAACATAGGTGTTCTATCCACAAAGCCAGAAGTTGTTCGAGGGCAATTACTGAGTTATTTGCAGTCGGGCTCAATAGTGAAATCACCAAAGGGTTGGTCGAAACCAAATATATCCTCGTTAAAAGTTAGTCCGGGGAATACGAACTGGCACCGGTGTCGGTTTTAACAATTTTATTTTAATTAGTAACTGCGCCCTTCTTAATGACCGGATTTGGAGTTGCGAGCTTAAATTACAAACGGAATTTAGTGGACGTTGTATTTTCAAAACAGTCCTATTCCATTATTTTTTGTCATACAATGCAACTTAAAATCAAACTTGGCGCAACTGCTGTATTTCGATTAGTCTTGAATGAATATAACAATTTTTTTTACTACGACCATAACAAAACATATCGTGGTCGTACTTCCTACGTTTTGCTACGATACGAATTCGCGCCCAACGAACCGAAGGAACGGTGGAAGCGAAAGGCAACGCTGAAGCGCCCTGTAAACTACGAAACAAACAACAAAGACGGCAACACGAGCCATTAATCCGAACGATCCCGACAGAGATTAGTGCTCCCATTGACCCGAGCCCGCCTCCCCGTGGAAAACATTTCCTCGCTATTGTCTGAGGGAAAGGGAAAAAGAACATTCGCGATTGACATTGCGGCTGTGCGACGTGATCTCCGATCGCGCCCTCTCTGATTTCACCTCCTTTGTTCGACACCGTACGGAAACGACTATTTGTACGGTAATCGACACTTAACGTAAGGCGGTGTTGTTTGTTAATCGTGTAATGCTCTCATGACACTAGTCCTAGTCTGTATGAAGCGGTCATGGGAACCGCCTGACTTATGTTTTGATTTCAAAGCTTATGTAACGCGTGTGTGAAACACTTGATACATTCATGCGTTTTCATATAAGCTTTAATTGTATATATTTTTGTTATAAGTTTGTTTATATAAAAGACAACTAAATTATTGAAATATATTCATATGTCGACATAAGCATAAGTTACTGGCATAAATACACGAATTTTTTTTTGTACGCCATCTTTCTAAGATCTCTTTCCTTACCGCGCGTTTTACTGCGTTGATGGCCTAAATTGAATAATAAAATTACACATCACACGTACGCAATACTTTGAGCAAAGGCGTTACCACCAAACTTGGCATTTACAACAGACATAAAACATGACAGAAAATAAACACATGCCCAGTTTCAAAACCCTCGTTTTCAATAGAGTATATATCTAGCCGAACACTTTTAGCGACTTTTGTTCGAAAGTCAAAAAATAGCACGCAGACTACCAGATTTTTTGTTTTTAAAAAAAACGAAGGGAACAAAACAAATCGAAAACGACCGGGACGCGGTCGCGACTATGAATCGTGACAAAGTTTTTATGGATAATTCTAAAAATGTAGCATCAATTCTTTTATTAGAATGTATAAGAGTCTAACCATTTACAATGATTATATTATTTTGGTTGACTGATATAGAATGCCTATAGGCATTTAAGGTTTTATTATAATAGGATAAACAAGTTAATTAGTACTTAACGGTGTAAACGTTCAATAATGAGACAAAATCACGGATTTGAACTAATTAGTCGCAATATATTATTGCTTCAATGTTCTTAAAAACTAAGTGACAATGAAGACGATAATTGAGTTAGTAAATCACTTATACATAGACGCCGATTACGTTCTTTAAAAAATATAATACCGGCAATGTAAACATTTATTTTTAAACTCGTTACTATTGTCGTATGCAGGGCACTGGAAGATTGTATGCCAAATACCTCGGATACCATTCCAATGATATGTATGTAGGCATTGCTTGTGACAGTGATATGAAAATTTTATTTAAACCATACGAGGTTAATGTAACTATAACTCTTTATAACAAAAAAAAAGAAGATCCTATAGATACTGATTTTAATTTAACCGACTATCAAAGTAAAAGTCAAAAGAAATCAAAATAAAGAAACTAATGAGTTGCTTTGATTACCATCTAAAACTAATAACTCATTTCGTAAATTTTAATATGAATACTTTAAAATAAATTTCTCCTGTGAATAACTAAAATTAATGTTGATAAAGATCATCGTTTGTTATTCAAACGATTGCAGTGCAAAGTCAGTGACGCTCGTTAGACAATACACAGCGTAGCCCGGGATAAAGTTTAACGCCTCCATGCACCAACGTTTCAGATTATGGCCGGACCACCTTTGCCGTAGTGCTTTATATTACACATCTCTCCATGTTCACGTGAGGCGATTTTATGCAATTACATTTCCCGCTCCTAGTTCACTACCGTGAAAATTTGTGAGAGCGTGATTGTTTAGTTGGGCGCTTTGTTAAAAAAAGTACTTTTACAAAGCGTTTCGCCAAAGCTTTCAATGTATGATTATGTTTGAAAACAAAACACGAATATATATTTTTGAAATTATATTACATTCTTATATTACTTATCTCGCTAAACCTATATGATGAAACATTTTTTTTAAGTTTACTTAAGTTTGGACAAGATGTGAATGCATTATATATCTAAATTTTATCCGTGCAATACATATAAAATTCTTTTCCCTGTCAAATTGTTGTATTACTTTACCTTTAGATATTATTTATTTCATATAATAGGGATCAAGCGAGATTTAATGACGCGTGTTAATATTATAACATTGTAAAGATTATTTTTATTTTGAGGTTTATGCAAAATAAGAGACTTTTAATATTACAACACAAGATTTGTGAAAATATCCACCTGATTGTCATGTCGTGACAAATTATTGCAATTTCCAAAACTATTTTACATAGATTGCATTATTATGAAATATTTGTATAAATTTGTAGTATAATCTTAACAATCCACACACGATTACAATGAAAAAGCGCTACCGGTCGTGTCGGGCAGAAATTTTCCGAGACTATTCGCTTTTACATGGCATTTATTTATTGGTGACAAGAGATGTGTCCACGCAGGTATGGCAGCGGGCGGACGCCCCTGGATGCCGTCACGCGCCTGCCTCGCGCATACTGATGTTGGGTCGCGCTTCGAACACAAACTCGGTTTTATTCATAGTAAACCACCGGTCGGGGACAAACGATAGTTCAATGGTTGTATGTTAATGCGCTGTACGTAACGTCTCGAGACATACCTAACCGCTGAACGTATGCGTCCAATTTGCAGAAGCCAAACTGTTCATTGCTTCTTCAATGAACGACGGGCTGCCATTAGCATAATTGTATCCGAGAAAGCTGTAACGTTTCGCTGGAAGTCTTCATGCAGCCGTATCGGTGCTTAATTAATAAAGTTTCTTGTACTAACATTATGTATACATACTTCTATGTTAATGCTTAAAACTTTGTGAGTTCAATTTGTTCACCATTATTTTAGTGAGTTAAATAACTCATAGACTTCTATTAGTTTAAGGCAAGTCTTACGTGAAGATTATTACAACGCGTTCCAGTATCATCACATTAATATTTTATTACTGCATAAATATTAAAGAAAGAGGTTGATACTCAAAAACGGATAAGACGACTTTATCTTACAAAATACAGTCGTAAATAAGATCGCGATGCGGCCTTTATAAAAAAGTAACATTGAAAAGAACCAGAAAAAATGTTAACTTTTATCGTAAGCAGTGTCGATGATGCTGATATCATTTTTTGTTTTTATTAATTTCTGGCTATTCAGGTCAGTCGGGCGTTGATGGTAAGTGTGGTAATAAAAACAACTTACCCTAAGAGATATAGCACCTAAAGATATAAGATTAAGATCTTATATCTCAGTGCCAAGTCATTTTACTGAAAACATAACCTTAAAACATCCTAGTTTTCCGTGCTTTCACAAAAACTTTATGTGTTGCGTATAGTGTGTTTAATTAAGTGCTTGTACGTAATGTAATAAATTATACGCTTAGTAATAAATTACTCCTTACTATTTTATTACTCTTAGTTAAGTTATTATTATGAAATACTCTAGACTATGGCAAAGAAATAACGAAAACGCTGTCGTTAAAAGACACTGACACTAGCCGAATATTTATAGAAGTATCATTGAAGATATATCATATACGTCACTTGTTGATAAATCACTATCGTCACAAACCTACAGGCGCCGCTAGACGCAATAAATATCGGCGAGAGCACCGCCCTTTTAGCTTTGAAATTCTCGCCGGAACCAATTTATTTATTCAAAAGAGCGAAGTGTAGCTGACCGTTTTGTGTATAAGTCCTGATGCGCTAAATTATTCGTTTGACTAACGGAACGTGAATATTTCACCTGATTCAACAGCGCGATTAAACGCCTTTGTGGGATCCAAACTGAACCGTGGGTACCGATCCGAAAATATATTTGCACTCGTTTTAAAATAATTTATACATTCGGTTCATATCAGAAAATCATCAAATTTAACGAGCGTATGAATTTTTGGCACAGAGAAAGTCACTTCGAAAGTTCAGACGACAATAAAACATCGGAATTGCCAAGAAAGCGTATAAGAATTAAGCGAATTAATGCAGGTCGCTAAATAAATAATTAACTGTACAAAAAAGAGACAGGACAAACGAATTTAAGAGGCCATTAGTATCACGGATTACGGAATTGTAATGGCCGGTCAATACGTTTTCCTATTAAGTCAAATGACCCAGCTCGAATTTTATGCGGCCATAACTCGCACGCAACTCCGTGAGCGGCATTTGTATGTATTCTTGTGTGCGACGTAAAACGCTGAAGAGCAAACTAATCAAAGGCCATACATGTCACTGCGGATGGGTTCCGTAAAGTTAGGTGATGCTGCAGCTTTTTGCGCTTACAGTCCGCGTATCCCGTAGCGAGGAAAATTTCGAGCCTTGGATAATCGATTACATTCGAATATGTATGTATGTTACGCCTTAATGTACTGAATGTGAGTATTATATTTATCAATTGCGGTCAAATACACATTATGTCGAACTTTTTTTTCAATAATTTCATAACAATAGGTTAGACAATTAGCAATGGTAGAAGCACCACTCCATTTCTAATTATTCTACCGCACTACAGTGTTTTGGTTTCAAATTTATTGCCAGCGTCATTACAGGGCATCAAAATATAAATGTTTGGATGAGGAGAGCAACCCAAAGGAAAGTTTTGAACTTGTGCAGTTTTAAAATTGTGATCATGGCACTGTATTGTTATGAGCAAATAAATAGCTAGCCATCAAGCACCACTACTTACTCGTCTTATCGTTAAATAATCTACTAAAATCATTCTGTAGTGCACTTTATTTCTATGTGTATATTATCTTTATAATTCTAGCGGATCATGATTAAATTTTTAGAGTTAATTTTTTTTCTCGCAATAAACAATTCACGTTGTAAAGTACCGTAAATTAACCCTGAGGGGTCACTATTGGATTTCTATAAAGAAAAACGAGATTTTAATGTTTTTACTTTTAAACAAACATAGGTAGTAACGGTTTCTTTTAGATTTCCGTCGGCCAGCAAGCTTCGCATCAGAACTTGCCATAGTTAAATAACAATTGGTTAAACGGTTTAAGAATAGAAAGAAAAAACAAACAAGCATTCTCACAGACATAAAACTAGTTACGCAGTTCGTAAAATTTAATTTAGATGACGTATGATTATAAGGACACGTATTTCTAAAAATATAGAATTCCTTTGAACTACGTACTTTTAATATTTTTCTGATCTTGTTTTCACCTAAAGTGTACGTTTTATATGTTAAATAAAGTTAACAAATTACTTGAGCTCAAGTACTTGCTTGGAGCGGTGCCAGTAGAGAGCCGGCTGAATTGCTTACGAAAGACATAATGTTGGTGACATACGTGTACAATAAACTGTGAAGTGCCGCTGAATTGTTAAAACGTAGACAAAAAGGGGGCGAACCGCTTCCATCATATTATTTCAAGGTAATATACATACAAAATTACGTTAAGTCGGACCCAGCGAAAAGTTTAGCGAACAGCTAATTTATATTATTCATATCTATATACCTAAGTTTGAAAATTCCACAAAGTTGAACTTATCACCAAGACTTCTTTCAACTTCTATTACCCATTTTACTTAAAATCTTCAAGGTTGTATGATTCGAGAATAATTTTTCTTTGATAAGAAGAGTTTAGACGGTTATATTTTTTATTGTTTTAGTCATTTATATTTTTAAACGATATGGTCCTCAGATTACTTTCAAAATTGACGCATTGGCAAACAGCTGAATTTTATACTATTTATTTAACGTTAAAAATGTTCTATTATGTACTATTATTATTAGAAGTCCTATGAAAATTGGATTCGGTTCTTATGATACAACCGGCATTAACGGGTTCTGAGGAGCGTTTTTTTCGTCTACGAAATTACTGACTACATTTCTTATTATGAGTAATTTTTCGGATCGGAAATTATGGCAGGTAGCCCGCGGCGGTCACTCCAAGCACCCACAATCAGAGCGGGGCTCACGTCGAAGTGAAGGCTCAACCTTCGGGAACGCCCACAGTTTAACATTTTTTCCGAACCGCCCAGGGATTATCTGGCTGGCTTTGTTTTTTGTAAGCAACGATAATTGCTCAAGCCTTTAACCGCAACCCGAGCAATCACTATTTCAAGTTAGTAACATTTTCGTTGGACACGCATCATATCGCGGTACGGTTTACTTTTCTGTTAACAGTTTCATAAATAATTATCGCTTTGTTGGTGTTGAAATCGTGCTCTTGTGAATGAAACTGTTTAGAACGAAAATCAGTCTTTCGCCTGGAGGCGGCACTTTGAATATCTTTAATTAAAAAGTTGCAGTAATCTCTTGAGGGTAGGAAGGATATTAATAATGCTCGCTTCACCAAGAGCGCATTAAGATATGAACCCCGTATGTCACGTTGCGACCCCACCCTTCGCCTTGGTTAAGTAAAATCCTCTTATTGCTTTTAGTGCTCGCACTTATGTGATCGACATCTTTCATAATTTATATTTTGTACTGTGCTATACATAGCAGAAGAAGAATATATATTAATTAGCTACAGCTAATTAATATATATTCTTTTAGCTACAGCTAATTAATATATATTCTTTGAATACCGCGAAAAGTTTTTTCCTAGTCTTAACATTTTCTTTTATTCGTGTGACGTGCTTTTTAATCTCACTCTTTATGTTTTGAGACATTCATATAAAGCTGAATTATGAACGTCATCAACAAACGAACGAAAAACAAATTGTGTTCTTTATTATTTAATTCGTGTAAAGAAACTTTCACAGACACAGTACAGAAGACTTCTTTTGTTAGCAGTATTATTATCGGTATATTTGTAAAAGTAATACACGAAGTACTCGAAAAGAAATAAACGCCAGGTCTCAATAATACGCGTCCTACCCTTCGACAATTATATCAATACAAACGTCAGACGTAAAATACCTACCTTCACCTTTGTACTTGCTTTGGAGCAGAGAATCGTTATAATGTTGATTAACATATCGCTCCTCCACCTGCGAGTGAGCAGCTAACGAAGAACCCTCCAAAACTTTTCTGTACCAACTAAGAACAGCGTGCCCCTTCGAACAAAACGCCTTTTAATGAAATGCGATCGTCGCAAATTCGTCTGAATTTTCGCAACAATGAACGGAACAACAGGCGTCTCGGCTACGCAATAGGTACTCACCCGCCCGCATAACGAGGGGTTAAATTAAATAACAACGAAACTTTGAGAAACCCCGAGTCTGGAGTGCGGTGAAGTAAAGCGAATGGATGAATATTAGTTCGATTCCTATTGGAGCTTTCTGACCACAAACTGTTCGTGTGTGCTCTTGAACTGTGGCCGGCGACTTACAGTTGCGTACCAGTTTGTCAAGAAACTAATTACGTCCCTTATTTTATTTGCTCCGTCGTTAAGTAACGCGATCGTCTGTTTTATTCAACTTAATATACAAGAAAACGTCAATGAACAGCATAATATTCAGTGACTTTATTAAAGTACGTTATTCTTTTCAGCATATAAACTAATTTTAGCATTAATAGATGATATTTTTTTACATTTGATAGGCTACACAAGAGGCGTATTAGTCCGAGCACGGATCAGGACAAAGAGCGCCACCGCAAAAATGTCCTTCCTATTCTGCGTGGGCGATTATTGAAACGGGAGCGCTTTGACGGACCGACTCAATCTGGTAATCGGAAATGGGCATTGTGCTACAAAGGCCCCATTGTGGGCCGCGCCGCCCTCCCGCTACACGCCGCATGCCCGCGAATATTCATGCCGATAATACGCAGCACACAACGCCACCGCCACGCTGACACCGCTCGCTCCCCGCCCGCGGGCCTCGTCGCGACCAATCAAGCCCTAAAGGCCGCAGTCCTAACAGTTGCACGTACGTCTGAAACATACACACGGACCGAGCGTCCGCTCCTAGACTGTTTACATTGCGAACTACGTGAACCCGCAAAATTGAATACCTAGACGAGCACCGCGCAATATGTGAAGTTTATTTTACTGGTACGTCTCGTTCTGTCATCGAATGTAGAGAGATGAACCGGTAATATAACAAGCGCGACATAAATTAAGAGGACAATAATAACTTAATGCAATTATTCAAGGGGACAGAATTAATGTCAAAAAAAACTAGCGCCAGCATTCGTATAAATTCAACTGACTGAGACGAATCCGCAAGAAATCATCGACAGTTCAAACCTGAGCAATATTTATTTCTTTATTATGTAAGTGAAGTCAGTCTTATATACGTAGTAATATTTCTCACTCCGCAATTCAGTGGACGTTCGTAGAATTAAATCACGTTTTCAAATTCTTGATTATTGTGAAAAGCCATAAAGGATCATAAAATATTTTCTCAGATCGAGGACAATAGGAGTCTTAGAGGCAGGACGGGGCCCTTGGACCGCAATTTACAAATCTCAAGTGCGAGAGGACTCTCGACGCTATATTCAGAATCCTCACCACCCCTGACTTTTAATCAAGATTATGATTCGGTCCGTGAACAACTGCCCTTATATATTTATTATAACCCGAAAAAATTGTTCAACACGAAATACGAAAATCAAATAAAAAAGGCAAGACACGTTTCAATACTCAGCGCCACAGTAATAGTGAGGAATGGAAAATGGAATACGGACATTTTATCAAATAAAGGTAATAAATGGGACAAGCGTCGTTATCACCGACAGAACCAGATCGAATGGAAGAAAGATGGCAGTTTCCCTGGAGACATGTTCGGCTCGAAGCACATATACCAAACCCCGCCCGTATAAAGGAATATTACATCCACGTCGCATAGTCATATACAACATTGTATTGATCCGTGTTGTGAAATACGTAGGTAATGCTGTAACTTTTGCTTACATTACCTGTAAATTACCACGATTTTTTTATTCGTTTCGCGTTAACTTCAACGTTTAACATGATAACAGAAATATAAAGAAGAAAGTTTACTAAGTAAATACTTAATTTATGCTTTCATTCCCGGTGCTTTTGAGAAGTTTTATAAACATAGCAACAACAAGCTTAGGGAATAACTCTTTATTGTTAACAAAGAAACGCTAATTATTTCCTGGGCTAAAAGACGCATTTAATTCTACAGGATCGTTTCCTTTGTCTATAAGTTCAACATTCTTTGAATCATTTATATCATGGACGACTATTTTTTTTAATCAAATAATCATATAAAACCTAGTAAGTTGAAAGTATTTTATAAGTAAACATTTAATAGAAATGGTTAACATAAAAGGATTACTCTGTGCATGTTTTGTTATCTTAACTATATTCATAATTTATTCACAATTGTTTTTACAACCAATGCTTGGTGAGTAAAATTCTCAAAAAAAAAGGAAACAATCATATATTGATACAAATCAATTAGAATAAACACGCAAGCCGTAAATGTTTTTCTAAAATATTTTTAAATCCTTGAATAAAAATTAATATTATAATGATTAGCATTCACGTTAATACAAGGAATCATTAATTGTATGTGTGTGAACTGGAAAACATTTCGTTATAACTTGACAATAAAAGCTCGTAGTTAAGGTAAAGTAGACAAGCTTTAAATTAAAAGAGATTATAAGGGATTGAGGTTATAATATTGATATAATAACCTTAATGTGATTTGTTTATATGATTTGTGATAAAAAAAAATTGATTCCCAAAGTTGTCTACTTCATTAACAACTTATTAATATTAACATATAATACTAAGACGTCAGTCATCTAATTAACTCGATTAGCTGATAGTACAGTTACGCTGTCAATAAAGAATATGCCTGAAGTTTCTCAAAGAAATTTTTCGACAATAGAAAACAGAGCAAGTCTCAACTACAACATCTCGAAGAACTTTTAAGTGTAATACATATAACTTAAATTGTCTTAATATAAAAACAATTACAAAATAAACTATTTATTTAGTATTCAGACTTAAATAAACACTACCTAAATTGTTTTCGACATAATTAAAGCTCGGTGAAAGTGGTCGCTCAAATTTTGTAGCGGTTATGAAGTTATAGTAAGTAAATTTCCATAAATGTGAACGAAGAAATTTTATTTCAAGCTCAAAGTTGAAATTTACTTTTCACCGCATTTTTCTAAGTAGACAATCTGAATACCTAGAGCAAATAAGAAAATGTCTTTTCGCTGCACTGTATACCCAATAGTGGGTAACAGAATAAACTAAGATTATTGCCAAGGTAATTGTCTGCTATTGGATGAACGGCGACCGTCTCAGTAGCGGGCATTCAACTCGGACGGCCTCGCGCTGCCCGTGCTCAATGCTTCACAGAACCTTGCTTCACCATCGCTCAGTAAACACTAACTCTTTGGCTTCCATCGAATACTGCGCTCTGATTCACTCGCTGAATATCAATGTAATACTTCAAGCCAAGCGCAAGCATACATCATCTAATAATACTCATCCAAACAATAAAACTTCGCTCCAACTCACCTGAATAAGTATCACTCGCTCAGCTTCTTATCACAGTGCAGACATCCATGCGGGATCATAAGCAAACGTATTTTAGAGGCAAATTTTGCATTCAAATCGTACTTGTAGACATGCCGCGGAGCCGGTCTTTTCTCCGAACACTTTCACGACACTTAATATATGTTCACATTTTATTTTTAGTCAAAGAAACTAGGTGGAACTGTCTTGAAAAAATTTACGAGCACCGAACAGTGAGTCCAACAAGTGTTATAAACAAAAGAGTGGGTTCGCGAACGTGTGTAACTTATCCGGCAGCAGCGTGGCACCTGTCACCGCGGCGAACAAGTTTGTACTGCCGGCCGGCGGCTGCCGTGTCGCTGCTCGCTTGCCGCCGGACCTGCGTTACCCCCGCGTCCTTAACTTTAGCCCCGGGCAAGCCGAGCCACTTACCAACGCTTTGCTAAATAAAAAGTTTCAATTTCGTTTAAATATCCTAAGAAACTTCACCTTTAGTAGGTAAATATTTAATACTTACTTCCTAATATTAAAGTTCAAAAAAAAACTTACATTATTAATAAAGCTCCTAACAAGTCTGAAGTATATGTCGACATTAACGCCATCTTTTGTATTCGCTTCAAACACCTGACAGCGCCATCTGTGAGTGCAAGGCATAAGTAATAAGCTTTGGTTAATAGAAAATGGTCTACGACTCTACCTATCGACTTAATGTAGAGAATTTAACAAAGATGGCTTAACAAGGTTAAACAAAACTAATTATAATATAACTTTAACCTGGAAAGATCGTATTATGATTTTTCCAGATTAAAGTAACAAATTAATATCAGACGATTAAAACTAAATATCAATTTAAGGAAAGAATATAAACTATTTTGGGTATTTTTTATCATTTATAAATCATAGTATATACACAAAGTTTAATTTAGAATTCTATATGAAATATAAACAAATGATGTTGTACTGTCAATGGAATCCAATTGTAATTTTTAACTAAACTTTAGAAGATTGTTTTCATTTGAATTAGGAATGAGAAAGTAGAGTTAGTTATAAGAGTTATAATATAAACGAAATGTGTATTCTTTACGCAAAGCATACAAAGAAATAATATGGTCAAATTGAAAACATATAGTGTCTACTTCAATTCCCATCGCTTCCCCATTAGTCATAATAAATTTGTATTCCGTTGAGAATAGGGATAAGGCGCAATGGCATCGGTGACTCATGATCCTGCGTTATGGTTAAAGAGACGTGACAAAATTCTACTTATATTGATTCAATTTAAACTTGTTGCTCCACAAGACGTAAAGGTTCATATGTATATATATATATATGCGTGTGCGTGGTGTGTAAGCCGTTAATTAAATCGCCGATTCATAAGAGAACATTATTTTAATTATTTTTTATTAATTAGGTTATTTCTTAGTTATTGAAAAGAAAAAGTCAAAAACATTTCCAAAATCTATAAATGAAATTAGTTTTACTTTAAAATTATTTTGATATCAAAAGACCGTAATACAGATATGACTTGTTTACATCTAGATTTTTTATTTTTTTATTTTCTGTTGATCGGTTTCAAACATAATCACTATGACGTACTATGAACCAAGTCGTGATCCTTACATGCAGATATCAAGTATTCAATGTCATATCAAAAGCTTATTTACTATATTCTAATTCAGTTTCTGTTATAGTTGACTTTCATTACTAGTCACGATGTTGACCACTATGTTTAAACAACCTTCGAATCAGATTGTTTCTACAGATTAATTATATATTAAAATTATACAAAATCCACTTTTTACGTTGATAAAAGCAAAGAGATATAATTTGTAAAAGACACTGTTCAAAAACTAAGTACCTAATTGAAGTTATCTTTCAATAGGTGATTACATATTACTTACCTAAACCCTTGCCATACCGATTCGTGGTACAAAACTCCTGACTGACAATCATGACAATGTCTTTCCAGTGACCTAAATATTTGGTAGGGGTCACTTGATGGTATCCTTAATTTTCTGTAATATTTTACGTCGTATATTAAACTATTATAACTAAAAAGAAATATTTTAAATTGTTATTCTGATACTCTGGCAGTCAAAACGATTCCATAGTCATACATAAATGGTTTCTCTAGAAATTCAAAACTTGCTGCACCCTTTCGTAGTACTACGAACCTCAGATTGTTAACATAATTTCAACGTCATACTGGGATATTTGCCAACAATTCTCAGCACTGGAATTCTACTTCGATACCCACGGCAATGCGTGTAAGCTACTACTATATCTAATAAATTAATAACATAATAAAAAAAACTAACGATTTCTGCTTTGTTCTCGCTCTGACCACCTGGAGAAAGAATTTAGATACTCCGCCGCCAAACAGCAATGTACAAGTATTACTGCGTTCAAGTGTGAAGAGCAATGTTTATAAAGAAATTACTTTGGACGTGGAAACATAACATTTTAGTTACAGTTGCGATTGCAGTTTTCATTGCATAATATGCATACTCGTAGAAACTGCTTCCATTTTGTCTTACACTACGGCTTAAATTTATTTCGCACACTAGATTACCCACACGAAGTAGCTAAAAGGTTCCGTTTGTTCGTGAGACCGATAAACGCCTACGTGAAATGTGAGTTTGGTCATGTTATTCAGAGTGGCCTCCTCCTTTATGATTAAGATAGATTGCCGTAAAAGGCAAACTTGTTACCTGGAAAGTTGCCTGTCTTACAAAAATAACATTCGTCCTTTTGGGTTATTACAACCCATCTTCATTGACTGTGCTGACTAATATGCAAATGTTTTTAAAAAGTTTTTAATCATTAGAAAATAGTTGGAATAAGACCTATTGGAACTTATTAAAAGAATTTTACAAGTAAGGCCTATTAATGAAAACAGAAAAAATTATTTAAATGCCAAAACTGATCGTAAACGTGTATATAAAATTCGACGATGTCTTATGAAATAAAAGATGAAAAGAGAAGCTGGTGTACTATAATTTTCAATTACATTTTAATTGAGATTTAGTAACGGTCGCCTCGTAGTCGCAATTTAACCAAAGGAGGTTTTTCATCAAACGCGATTATGATTAAATCATTGACAGTGACATTGCGAACGTAATCAATAAATATTTTATGTTATCTGATTAAAAGTATTTTTAACACATATTAAATTAATATTTTACCTATCTGAACTTATATTTCATGTATACATTAACTATGTCAAAATTTATAAAAATGGCTTCAACGTTTCAAATGAGAAAATAGAAACAAAAATTTGAATAAAGAACATATATCCACCATATACCACCTGTAACCTTATCGAGTTACCGACGTGAGCCGGTGATAAGATGTTCTAATTACTTTTTAACTGCACTGAATCGGCTGCAACTGCCTGAGTAGGCTGGATTTTATTTTAAATTTTGTTAAATAGCGTCTGCGATATTTCCGGACCGATACGACTTAGGTTTCTGCAAGAAGAGAGCTTGTTCCCACCACCGGCAACGCATTTTCAAGTCCTTTGATGTTGCGAATATCCATGGACAGCGGTGATTGTATACTATCAGGCGAGCCGCTTCCAGATTTGCCTCCCAGTCCATAAAAAAATGTCAAAAAGAACTCAATAGTCGGCACTCGTTGTTCACCGAGTAAGCACCTTCAAGAATAAGTCAATTAATAAATCTATTACTAGAGTTATTTAGACAGTTTAAAACACTTAATAATATTAAACTATTATTACAAGCGTTTCGCTTACCATGAGGCGCCAGTTTCCGACAATAATCATATTCGGTCGGCTGCGATATAACTATTTAAATGTGTGATGACTGATGCCAATAATGACTAACTCCACTGCGGTTTCGCTGTGGTGGTGGCGCTACCTCATAATTTTTTTAGTGTATCAGAAACGTATCGCAAGCTAGTCAACAGACTCCGTAGTGACGTTAACAGAAACGACCATAGATAATAAAAGCAGAATGACGCAATACAATGATTCGCCGGTTTCATAATAAAGGCTTATGAAACTGTATGAGAACAATGACTAGATAAGTAACGTTAAGTCCTTTCTGGTCCAGAAACTGCGCCCGGGCGAGCATACCGTGAAAGTGAAAGTTAACTATAAGTTGACGACCACGTGATGCATTTTTAGTAGAAAACTTTAAAACATATATGTCTTAATTACAAGATTTTTGCTAAACTTTATTTTCGATCAACGGTGTACATATGCGAATTTGATAATTTATGCTCACTATATTTTATCTACTTAATATAATGATGTTATTAACTATTTTTAGTCGAAAACTTGAAATTTTTTGATATTACATTAAAATTACTGTTGGGTTCAGAATCCTTTATACATGCTATGTGTAGTACACATAGTATAGTATGTATAAAAGATAGTTATTGTAGTTACAATAACTAACTACATAGTATGTGCATAGGACTTGTTGTAGACAATATAAAAATGGTTATTTTTAGTACTCATACTCTTCTTATATTCCTCAAATTAACGTGAAATTGAATTTTAGTCACAACATTAAAGAGAAGTCCTTATTATTTTTCGTAGTTTAATACGTAACTGGATTATGTTATTTTAATGGCTCCGTCCGTTTAGATTTTACTCTACGTTTACGACCATATGACGCATCAAAAATATTTGTCATCGATCCGGTGCTGGATATAAAATACTATACAGCGCTTAATAGTGTAGCGTATTTGTCTAATTAAGTACTTTTTTACCGGCTACATAATAATAATAATAATATCATGGGACATCTCACACATTGCCATCTGATCCCAAACTAGGCAGAGCCTGTACTA
>DWHO01000299.1:0-21907 GCA_018247575.1 Eurytides lysithous rurik | reverse complement strand
CACTCAACTTCCTTCCTTCTTTCAAAAATTCCACCCCCCTTCCTTAAAGGTTGGCAACGCATTTGCAAAATTTATAAAGTTGCAAATGTCCATGGGCGGTGGTGATCACTTATCATCAGGTGAGCCACTTGCTCGTTTGTCAGCCTAATCCGTAAAAAAAAAAAAATTGTGGGGTTTGAATAACAAAAAATGATGAAAAATCCTATCCTCACCGAAAAAAAAATTGCACACGTCATTCGTCATATAATATGGTTAGGTAGTAAATTAATTGGAATCTATTTAAAATCGTCGTTTCTTTTGAAAACATTACTTAAAGGGAAATCAAATTATCTCTATTGTATAAGAGCGATTAATCACTTGATATTCAAGTTCGCGTTAATCCGGTCAGTTGTTGATCTGAACTGAGCGAGCCATGGCTATGGTGCGGGCTAGAATTCATTGTTCTGCTTTCGTAATTTTCTGGTGTCATGAACATGTATTCCGGGTCATGTTTCACAAAGCGTCAGATTAGATTCAAATAATGTTAAGAAAATATACTTTCTTTTAGAACGGGGGCTATTACGTACTAAGACTACTGATTTGCAGTGGCGGTACTACCATACAAACCCAAAAACCCGGCTTGCCCTAATAAGGAGTATAATTTATAAATCTTAATAAGTACATAATTCCCGCAACGCTCGAATTAAAAAAAAAATATACGGGAATTATGTGCTGACGTGGTATAATATATAAGGTATTTTAATATAAGGTATTTTCTATTGATTTCAACAGTGATCAACAGCCATTTTTTTTTATTTCAATAGTCTGACGTTACTTTGGGGTATCAGTTTTCATAAATGACCTCTTAAAAGAACAGATTGAACATTTTTGTTAAAAATTCTTTCAGAAAAAATTTACAAGAAAATGAAACATCGTTCTAAACACATAGCTAAATAAATAATAAAATCTTATTAAATTACCGATTCCAAATTAAATCAAACGCCTCAAAAGTTATTATGTCGTTGTTTGATTTTCTGGAAGCTGTAGTTATCGCTTGAAATTACATTTAAACTTCCCTTTGAAGACGTCAAAAGTTTTCTCAGGTAAGCTTCAGGCTTTAAATGATTTATTTTATAGGTAATAAATAATAAACAAAGTCACAGCTACTGTAAATAATAGTACGCATCAACAAATATGAATATTAATAATACTTATCATAACATCAATACTTCCTTGTATGTCACTTAACGTTCCTTCAAGGAATTCATGAAAAAAAAGACCTAAATAAAAACACGCGGACTAACGATACATGTATATTTTTTACTCGCCGCTATATTTGAGTATATTTTGATTATATGGAATGTAAACAATGTATACGGAATAAAGTTTAAAAGAATGTTTACTCCGTAATTAAGTTAGGCCACAACCAAAAGGTGCAATAAAGAGACTAGAATCACTTAGAATAATAGTTACTTTATTTGAATTAACATTATAATAACTTAAACCTAATTAACCTAGGTGCGATTGCGTTCAACGACTGAACTGCACTAACTGAATCATAGAGAAGCTACATTAAATAAGGCTTTATTGAAGTCACAATGAATGACGTGATCGATGCATCAGCGAATATTGGCTGGGACGAGGAAAGTACTACGCGGCAAACAACAGAATACCATCCATACCACCTGGATGGTTGGCAGTCCACCATCTTGCAGTTTTCGCGTAACTAACTTAAAAAGTAGACGCTGCATCGGCTTTATGCGAAATGCAGTCACGTAGGCCCGTTGAGCTGCAACTCAGCATATTGCATATAGGTAAAACGCGTAGCAACGGCTGGCACGAGGCGTTGAAGCGGCTTTCCGATTAATCTGCTGACTTGGGCTGCGTAGGCGATGCTGGTCACGGGGTGAAGACATGCGTTGGTGCCGGTACATAACACCGTATACATCGATCGTTGATAATACGAATCCCGAGTTTAAAACGAATCAAATCAAATCAAATCATGTTTATTCAAATAGGCCTTTACAAGCACTTATGAATCGTCATTTTTACATTTTGTTCGTGAAACCTACTACCGGCTCGGAATGCAGTTCTGTTGAGAAGAGCCGGCGAGAAACTCAACAGTTGCTCTTTTAAAATACCGTTACATTATGTTAAGCCTTAATACAGTGTAATAGCTATCTTGTTATTATTATTATATGTTTTGTAGAACTCAATTCATCCGTTAATAATGTGTACGCATTATCGTGTGAACCTTGAACCTTGCTACCGATTTGAAAGGACGTTAACAAGTTACAAGGCATATATACAGATAGGCTATCTAACATCAGGGCGGATCGTGCAGATTGGAACCTTTTAGCTATGACACACTTTGTTAAAGTTGGCTGTTGGAATAAATATATTTCGAATCGATTTTTTTAGTTAGCGACACGCCTGCCCATAACAAAAATACATACTTTGCCCTGCGGATGCGCACAGCATCCAGAGATTAATAGTGTTACTCATTACGGCTGGCGGTAAAATAACTGACAACACTGTAGCACTGTTCGGCTATGGACGAACATATCACTTATCTTCAGGTGCCTGACTTGCTCCATAGCATCCACTCGACAACATGAAAAAGTTTATGTTCTTGTTTAAAACCAACTAGTTCTTGCCAAAAACCAACAGGCAAGACAATGTTATAGTAAGCTACTATGTAATTTGGCAAAGTACTAACCCTGTCACGACCTCACAGAAAATCGGCATATAATAGAAGTGTTTTTTCTTCTGCGTTCCGTCCGGTAAGCGAAGTGGCCGGGGGCCCAGTCCCCTCCCACCCCTTTCTCCCTCTCTACCTCTCACTTTACTTCTACCCGCATTCTCACTCCCCTTCCCGCTCCCTCTCTCCTCCTACCCTCTTTAAAAAATTCAACTCTTAAAAGCTGACAACGCATTTGCACATAGTGTCATGCTACAAATGTCCATGAGAGGCGGTGATCGCTTACCATCAGGTGAACCGCTTGCTCGTTTGTCAACCCATTCAGATAAAAAAAATAAACATAACATTCTTTTTACATTTGACCATAATAGCCCTTGAAACTCGATCCGTAGTGACATCTCACTTGAAAAAGATGTGTTCTTCACACTACTTCTTATTTTTCTTTTCATCTTAGAGGCCGGTTTTCGAATTAGGAATTTAGGTCGTGTCAAGAACGAATTAGACAGTCTGACCACAAAGTATCGATGTCAAGTGGCCGTCAAATACAAGATGAAACTGAACGAAGGGTTCTCTGCCGATTGGAGTACCGCATTGTCATTATTTCGTCACTGAACCATTTTTGAACAGGCTTTTTTCAAACTTTATTTTGATTGTGCAACCAATTGGATAACAATTTTGATGGCTTTTTTATCGTAGATGGATATGCCATGGTGGGTCCTATGGAAAATCTGTTTGTTATTAGACCCAAGATACATTAGAAAGAATATATAAATGTATAAGACTTACTACGTCCTGGTTTGGGCAATGTTACCAACGTAAATCATTGGGTGATGAGAGAGGACCAAACACGTTATGTGATGTTATAGTAGACGTGTCACTTTATCACCTAAAACAACATACGTTGTTTGCGGATCATTAGATTCATTTAGAGTCAGAAATTAATGAATGAGCAAGGAGTTTATTATTATTTAATAGGCGAAAGTTGTTTATAAATTATGATTTATGATTATATGACATGATTTAACATTGTTTAAAAAACTTTTCAAATGAACTCCGTCCGAATTTCTTTCAATTGATTATCAAATTTCGCCCTATGAGCGAATGACGTCATAATACCGCAGACATATTGTTTGTGCACGGATCTAGTTCGTAAGGGATATTTCGTTTGGTTTTCGTTTTTTTCAACGCTGCCCCTAATGTAAGATAGAAATATCTTGTGTTATAAAGGCGTTTTACATACATAAATTTTGCGCGGACAAACGCCCAGATCCGAAACAAATAACTGTACAAATATTTGCCCCGGGCGGGAATCGATCCCACGACCTGCGACGCCGAAGCCGATAGCTTAGCATCTGCGCCAAACGATCATCAAAATATTATACGAATCGGTTTCGTGGATTTGAATTCCGCCGAGAACAACATCCTGTAGCTGTATCATTCATCATGCTAGCACATTCTTTTGCTATCAACCTAAGATAACGTATAATGTGAGTTGTGTGTACTTTGGGTCTGCGATTCAATTACTATAAAAACGCCTGTAACACGAATGTCTTGTATAAAAATATCACTTTCTGCGCTTCCTTTTCAAGCTTATTTTACTAAGGCCAATCTCACAATGTCTGGTGCACGCAATATCATTAAGAAGTTCAACATATTGGCAAATGTTTCAAAATTATTTATTCCCTAAAATTGTTACGTATACGTTTCGTTTGTTCGATACTAATACATTCAAAAAGTATTTGAAAATTAAAATATCGATTTTTAAATAGCTCACGATCTGTTTGGGGAATTTGTCGCGCCGGCGCAGAAATTATCTAACGGCTAATGGATGTGATATTAAAACCATAAGCCCCTTGTTACCATATAAAACGAAATATTTAAAAAATCTGAAGTAAATTTTGTAAGCTAACAATTATCAACTCATTTAAAGTGTGCCATACAAAATATTGTGGGGGAAAAAGTGTTTCTACTGCAGCCAGTGAAATGAGGTTATTCTTTTTTGTTTAGTTTCGAAAAGGAAAAATTTATAAAAATTGAAAAAGATGACATGGTTAATTTTAGCTATAGCCGAAGAGATTGAGGCATATACGTTGTGACCTGCTAAATTCTTGAAATAACTTACTATTGGTCCCAATTAGTCAAAATAAATAGATGCAATTACATTCCAAAGAATATCGTGAAGTGCGCATAACAAAAACATTTTAATAATACTTTCTATTATTTTAAACGAGTGATCCTTCTGACAGTGGAGATGACGTCATTCATGCTGACGTCACTCTTTTCAGAAATTCTGAAGGGACAGAGGCGTCAATATTTAGATTATGAAAAGTTGGACTTAAGTAATTAATTGAATGACTTTTCTCAATCACTTTATAAGTTTGCTCTAGCTAATTTGTTTGTTTTATTTAATTCAAGCGTGCTGGCCAGGAACTGACATAAGTTTATGAAATGTCATTTCGTAAACTTATGTCAGTTTCATACATTTTGGACTTTTCTACTAGCGACATCGTTAATCGAATGTAACTTTGTCTAGAGGGCCAGCATTGTCAAAGTGTCCAACGAAAAAATAAAATAATTAATTGAAGGACCAATAGCTCTTCAAGTGCACTGTCTTATTAGCGCATACCTCATCACTTTCCTAGTGCTGATTCTAACATTTTTGGAACTGTTCAATAAGTTCAAAACACTGGCTGATATAAACATTGTAAAAAAGTCGATATAGAAAAAAAAAAGGTCGGTAAAGCCGGACGCAACCTTGAACCGACGATTTTACTTTTAACATGGCAACGGTCAACACCACACTCTCTATAATTAAAAAGCGTAATAAAATTACAAAGCGTAATAAAATTCAAAATGTCGTACAATGTACCGCCCAAGTTCTGTGTTCGTGTGAATCGAGCCCGACGCTTTTAAATGACAGCATTGTAGTGGATTAGGTACGAAGTCGCATGGAAATTGCGAAACTTCTTATCGCGCTATGATATTGTCGTTCGACGAAGGGCGAACCGAGCGTTCGTAGGAGTATTTTTTGGCATCGACCATTTTTACTTGGTATTATATTTTCAACCGTGTAAAAAAGAAAATTCTTAAGGTGATGATTTATTCTACGTTTTTCTTTCATGGATTAGCTTGACAAACGAGCAAGCGGCTCACCTGATGGTATGCGATCACCGCCACCCATGGACATTTGCAGCATTACAAAAGTCGCAAATGCGTCGCTAGCCTTTAAGGGAATTTTTGAAAGACGGAGGAGGAGAGACGGAGTGGAAGGGGAGATGGGACGGAGAAAGAGATAGGAAAGGGATTCAGAGAGGGAGGAAGGGGAGGGAAAGGAGTGGGCCACCAGCCACCTAACTCACCGGACGAAACGTAGAAGCAAAAACACTTCCACTTTACGCCGATTTTCTGTGTGGTCGTGGTACTTATCCAGCAGCAGGAGCAGCTGCGTGGCTCTACCACCGTTAAGGCTCTACCACCGTATTGTCCAGGATATCTCTGCCAAATCTACAAATGGATTATGATGACTATTCTTTTTTCGTGACGGCGCATCGCAGGGTTGCTCTCATTCAAATCACTGTTATTGAAACTTGAACATAGAAGACACTGCAGGGAACTCTTTGAAATCATGCACAAAATATGCGTAGAACACTTTGTTAGATGTATTTAGTCTTTAACGATGATGAATGATATAATAATCAATTATTATAGTAAAAACAAATCAACCGATTTAACAACATCAAAGGTATGATACCTTTTTTTTTTATTACGTTAGTTTTTTAAACAACAATTTCCTAACGTACTCAAATTAACAATTTTAACAGATCCTACAAATGCTGTCTTATGATTATAATTTAACACTATTTCTACCACGATTTTATGTATGTATATTTATGTACCGTGTATGTATATTTAGACGTAGGATGTATTAAAGGAAACTTACCTTGCGAAATAATGTTAACATTTCTTATACAAATACTCAAAACGTTAGTCGGGACAATTATTAAACCTGAAAAATTATCTAAACTAAACATTTTCAAATGTGTCTTTGACACCTTTGGTAGAAATAGTGTTGAAGATATTTTCGCTAAAAAAGTTATTCAGTCTGTTGTCCGTTGCCAAAATGCCACATCGGTTATGCGTGTTTCGACCAAATAACTGTCGATCATATATCTGTCGAACTAATGCCGGTCGGCCAAATGTCTATCGATATTATGTCTGGAAACGGTTTCAAAGGCCTAAAAAGCAATATAAATAGTTGATTACGTTGCTAATAAAATGTTGGCGATAACCACTCCCAAACGATTTTGACGAGAGACTTTGTTGAAAGAATATTTTCGAGGTTTGGGATTGCTGCCAACTACGAACACTTAGTGGAGCCGCGCGCCGTATTTCCTTATACTATCTGCACACAAAACAAATAAATTTTATCACGTTTTTGAACGACGGCCGAGGGAGAGTGACGTTGGGGAGCCTTGAACCTAAGTATATTAAAAAAGAGCATAAAAAAACAAACATTCTGCGGTAAAAGCGATTTAAGGGGTTTTTCAAACTTCATACAATGAACACGGTAATAATAATAATAATTTGTTTCGGACCGTGATCCATAGATATTAGTAAACAATTTTTTTTTAACTTAAGACCTATGTTAGTATATAATAGACAAATAACCTAAGCAAGAAATAAAATTAACAAGTTTAAAATTAAATTGCATGAGCCTCCTTTAATTACGCCTTCCTGTTTGTTGCATCAGGAACACGCGTGTGTGAACCCAATGCCGCAGAATAGGACCATCGGGCTTTTCAGATATAGTTTTCAGGATGCCGTTGGTGCACATTCATTGCGCTAGTGAATTCAAAGGAAATTTAACAAAAAATTCATGGCACTAGTCTCTAGCAATCCAGACGTGCTTGCACTTGACACATCCAACTGTAATATTCAGGCAGAACAATGTCTGACGGGCCGGCTATTGTGTATACATAATTATTTTACGTCCAAGGAGGCAATTTCCCACTCGACCACAACTCCACGTTCCAAGAGGTAAGTCACTCAAGATTGCGGACTTTTCTTCTGCGCTTCGAAGTAATCGCGCGAGACCTATGTACTTTAAGGCTGCCGTTAAAAACTATATTCAAACTATACAACATTCATAAAAAGAAAATTTTGCCTGAGACTAACTCTAATATCAAAAAAAAAAGTTTGTCTATGATTCTAATGGCCGAATACTGAAACGCCACTCAAATCCATCATTCAATTGAAGGCCTCCTAAATTTAAGCATCTCCCAAATTTAAATGGCATACCCAAACAACACTTACGCTATTTGAAAACATCATTAGCTAAACTTATTCACTAAACCGCAATCTATATTTAATGACATTAGAGACTGTCATTCAGTTTGCCTTAGAGTCGACATTATTCTGATCAAAGTTATTGCCGGTAGACAAGTCAATTGTTATTTTTATTAACTATAACAAAAATTTAATCAGCGACTAAATCACACTTTCTAAATTGAACTGTGCGAAATACCTTATTACATAAATTGCGAACATTGTGCATAATAAATAAACAAATGATAAAGTACTTATCAGTTATTTTTTGCATTTAAACTCAAAACGAGTGACTGATAAAGGCCACCTGTGGGCCATTGCAATGGCGGTACTACCATACAGGCCCAAAAGCCCGGCTTGCCCTACTAAGGAGTAAAATTTATAAATCTTAATTAGTATCTACATAATTCCCGCAACGCTCAAATTTAAAAATAAATTATTCGGGAATTATAAAATAATTAAGATTTATAAATTTGACTCTTTAGTAGGGTAAGCCGGGATTTTGGGCTTGTATGATACCACCGCCACAGCTTGTACATACTACTGAACAGTTATTCTGCTGTCGTTCAAGTACATAGTGATTTTTTAGATTTACAAGAATTTAAATTTTTTTATGATAATAATAGGTCGGGGCAAAAGTATTTTAGTATTGTTCATACAAAGGAAAATATTTTTTTTAGGTATAATTTTTAGTTTATTTATAATATGTATGTGCAATTTTTATGGAAGACGTAGTGCCATGATCCCATTCCTGTAGAAATTTTGAGATTTTTGATTAAAAAAATCTTACAGGTAGTGTTCAGTGTTCTTTTGAGGTTAACTTTATGCTTCCTAAAGAGTTCTGCAATTACCGAAACAGGTGGAAATCTGATGGAGCAAGCAGTCAGGGCTATACGCAGGATGCATCAACACATCCCAGCCAAGCTCTCTCAATTTTTGCTGCGTGGCTATAGACGAGTGCGGTCTGGCGTCGTCATGGTGGAACACCACGCCCTTCCACCATTCACCAACTCCAGCCGGTTCATCTCAATAGCTTTTTTTTAACCTCATCAGTTGCTGACAGTAGAGGTCAGAATCGATAGTTTTACCCGGTGGCAAAAGCTCATAGCGATCGATTTCTTTCCAATCCCACCATACACATAGCATCACTTTGTTCCGAGTCAAGCCGGGCTGTGCCACGGTCTGTGGGGCTTGTCCATGCTTCGACCATGATCTTTTTTGCACATTCTTATCGTAACTCACCCATTTTTCATCACCCGTGATCAACTGTTTAAGAAATGGTTCGGAATTGTTACGTTTCAACAAAGAATCGCAAATGGAAACACGTTGCATTAGGTTTCTCTCAGTGAGATCATGTGGTACTCAAATGTCAAGTTTTTTCTTGTACCCAGACTTTCGTAAATGACGTAAAACTGTTTTATGATCAACATCCAGTTCTTGAGCAATGTCGTAACTACTAATATGTCGATCTTGCTCCACTTTCTCAAAGATGGCACTGATTTTATCTGTGATAGGGCCAGATAGTCCAGAGCGAACCTTATCCTTCACACTAAAAATTCCAGACTTGAAACGCTTGAACCACATTTGTGCTACTCTTATTGATACCACATTAGGTCCGTAAACCGCACAAATTTATTTCGCGGCGTTCGTCGAATTTTTACCTTTTTTTTTTTAATAAAACTTTAAAATGTACCGAATACCGACGAAGTACGTCACATACGTCCATTTTGCTTGCTTGAAAAACAATTGAAAAATGGCGGGAACCAATTTTTTTTTTATTTGTTGTATCAAATGCACTGCACATTCAGTACAGCCAAAGAGGTATGATTACTGATAATACATTCAAAATACGAAAATACTTTTGCCTCGACCTTATATACAACCATTATGTATATAAATTCTGTAGAAACATAACGCTAAAATATTTTTTTCTTATTATTATTATATTATTGTATTAGTGTCAAGTGTATTTTTAATCATTTAATTGTAATAAAAATGTAAGTGTTTTGGTGTAAATTGTAAACTTATATTTTTAATTTAAATAAATAAATACGAAACCCACTATAGTTTCAGGACAACCCGCGTTTAGCTATAGTCAGTCACATAACAAATTGCATTATCAAACACAAAATAAATAAATTTAATTAACTAGTAAATTTGAGATATGCGTAAATTCGATAGTTTTATTACCAACTCTAGCCAATGCTCGTCATCCTAAACGACCGTGTGTCACCGTAATCAAAGTTCATTAAGAGTTTTGTAACTTTATATTCTAAATGCCCTATCATAACCGTGGACTGGTAGCATTATATTTTAATAATTAACCGCTTCTTTTACAAACTATTGTGGCAATAACTCAAACACCACCGTTTGTGTTGCCGCCTAATGGTTATTTTATTTTTATCTGGTATTTAATGCGATGATGAAAGCGATAACTTTTCGTAGGTAAAAATATGTCTAATAAACATTTTCGATACTATCAGTGAGGGAGAAACGTAAGAAGTTATCTATGTATTCTTATCAGCAATTTTATCATGTATAATTTTCAAAAGGTTTATTCTTTCTATAGTTCTTTTCACTTTAAAGGGGTGAGAGTACATCATTTATTAGGAACATCCTAACGCGTTTTCTAAAATTTTTGCCGTGCAAAAAAAAACATATTCGTGATATATTTATTTTTACTACAGACATACTAATACATACTTTGTTTAAATTGTATTGACAGCAGTTAGAATTCCTAATACAACTCAATCAAAGCGAATCTGCTGGCATCTAACAAACATCATATTAAATACTTTAGTTATTTAATTAAATAATATAAGTAATTTCAAAACTCTTATCACATTTGCTCGGACGCAAATACGAAATGTTGTTAGAGGCAAAAGTTACGATCAATATCGTCCGGTTCACGAGGTCGTAATTGTGATATGGGCCGTGAGAATATTCAATTAAGCCGGCGAACTTAATTGCAACTTGATAAAGTTAAGTTGGCTCTAAGTGAACTATCTTCCGAACTCAGTTAACTGACCATTATCTTTGCCTTTGTGCCGTAGTAGCTCCGTACTCACCTAATTGGGGGGTTGTACGGCTAAAGAATTGTGTGGACAAGACAAGTCTGTTATTAAATCTTCTTGCAACCATTTGAAATATGGTGCCAATTAAATTTATACTAGAAAATTAACGTTAGATTACTAATATATATATTAAATTAACTGTTTACTTTAAATGTACGCAATTAATTTTTTACATTTTTTATATAAGATAAAGTGAAGAGACGAGCCAGCAGTGTTTGTCCAATTGCTTGGAGGCTTGTTATTGTTTTTTGTATTCCACAGACTAAACGATTAGTATTACCAACGAAATTATTTAATTCTAGAGACGTCAAATTATTATTCAAATATATATACAAATTATAATAAGAGTTAAACTATCATGATAAATTTAAGAGTTGTAGGACTTTTTCAAAACTATCCTGAGATTTTAGAGAAGAGAGGTAGTACCAGTTATTTTACCGCCGAGATGTATATTAAATATGGCGCCACTCTGTTAATACGGTCGTTACAAGTTATGAAACCCGTCGACTGCGAGACCTGGACACAAAACACCTACTTAAGAAAACCTGCCCTAAGCCTTCCAGTAAACACCTATATATAATTCCTCGGGCCAGTTGCACTGTGAACGGTTACCAGACCTTTAAGACCAAGTTCAGTTTCGCCAGCCATCTTCGTTAGCACTTTCGAAATTAGCTAGGTCCGCCGTTGACTAATACACCAAGGAGGCTATCATCATCTACCGCTAAGAGCTTCGTATTTCATTTGAAAGAGCGATGTATTCAGCGATTTTTTTTTTTTCAAATTCAAAGGGTTATACCATCTCACATTATTGGATCGTACAGCGCAGGGCGAATCAAATTCTGTATGGCAGTGTGTTATCATGGCCAATCTTGTAACTTACTATAAAGCGCACGACTCACTCATCGCCTACTTACTAGTCCCAGACTAGATAGTCTTATATTACCTTTGTAAACCTCCTGCACTTGACAAATAGTATTTACGGGTTACCTTATCTAAACTAAACGAAAACGTGTTTTTATCTTCTTTTTTTTGGGATTAGGACGCAAACAAGCAAGCGGCTCGCCTGATGATAAGCGTACGCCGCCGCCCATGGACATCTGCAAAATCAAGGGACTCGAAAATGCGTTGCCGGCCTTTAAGATGGGAGTATGCTCTCTTCTTGAAGGTCCCAATGTCGTATCGGTCCGAAAATACCGCTGGTGACAACCGATTCCGCAGGTTAGTAGTGCTTGGAAAGGACTTCCGGGAAAAGCGTACGGTGGTGGATTGCCAGCCATCCAGGTGGTGTGGATGGTACTTGGAGGTTTGTCGCGTTGTTCGGAGGCGGAACTCAGCAGCTGGTATTAATCCGAACAATTCCTCAAAGCACTCCCCATGGTGCCCTCCCTCAGCACGTCTATTAAGCTCATGCACTCAAACAGTAAGTTGCATTATTATAAAAGACTGTATACGTCTTAAGATATTTATTTATTTAGCTTTTTATTTCCTTACATTTTGTTAACACACCTTAGTTCATAGCACAGTGTATCGTTAGTATTTTAGTAGAACGATTGAAAAGATTAGATTAAATAAAAAATAATATTGTTAGTTTGTGTTAGTATGTATGTAAGGACCGCCTAGTGCGGTATAAGCCTCCTCCAATTCTTTCCATTTTTCTCTGTTTCTTGCTAGCCTGGCCCAATTATTTTACGTCTTAAGTTACAAAACAGAAACTTGGGCTCAGTAAGGAGTATTTAGCAAAATTGTTAAAAGAACTCTATACGTCATAAAAGTTCGGAAAGGGAAAACGTGGGAGGAATGTCCACACGATTCGAACGCGGGGCATGTCCGGCCTCCGTCCGCCGCTCTAATCGAGTTATTGTGAACGGCACAATGCGGCAATCAGCGGTGCAGTGGCTGCGGCCGGCAGGCACTTCGCAGGTGCCGGCGACTCATTGTCCTATCGCCCTATAGCTAGGTTTTCGCGATAGCCATCGGTAATTTTCACTGCGAAAACTGTTACGTAATAATCAGATGAGCGCGTAAATTGAAAATGGAGCAAATTATATAGGGACCGAATATAATACAGAAGTGCGACGATAAAAGATCGTATTCATCCGAGCTTTTGAGAAATAAAGGTGAAACGAGTCTTATATCATCATTTGACTGGTGTAGTGATTAGTGCTACTGACTGCAAAGCCAAAGGTCGTGGGTTCGATTCCCACCTAGGACAAAATATCTCTGCTATGAGCATAGGTATTTGTTCTGTGTCTTGGTGTTAATTATCTAGATAAGTATATATTTAAAAATATATCAGTATGTATATCAGTTGTCTGATCACCATAGTACAGGCTCGGTCTAGTTTGGGATCAGATGGCAATGTGTGAGATGTCCCATGATATTATTATTATTACATCGAGATCACATGACCGACTTGTTTGTTCCTACCAATTTCGGGCTCGGAAAAAGAAACAATGGTTAACAACTATATTTATACGGCGATGACTACTTGCAGACCCGCCAGGTATTCGCGATAGCCATCGGTAATTTTCACCGCTGTTCGCAGTGAAAACTACTACTGCTGACTAAACTGCTACTGTTACATTACGTAACAGTAGCAGTTTAGTCGTAATATCGGTTGTGTGATTCAACGATCACGTTTTTTTAACCATCCGAAGTATTTTATTCCGAGTATAACTAAGATTTTAACCATGATTGAACCATGATATACATGATGAATTCCGTGAAAAATTACTTTTTTAATTATTAAAATAAACATTTTATATTAACAAAGGATGTTATGAGATGAGATTATCGTATAGATTACTAAGCCTCGTCTATTCAATATATCATTGATCAACTAAATTACGTCTATGCGAAGTTTCAACCTAATCTAACACCAGCACGTTCTTGAAAAAAATAATTCGAACCATTAGTCTCTGTGGCGCAGAGGATAGCGCGTTGGACTTCTAATCCAAAGGTCATGGGTTCGATCCCCACTAGGGATGACAAAAATAAATAGTTTTTGTGACATATAATACCGTCTTGTTTAATGTAATAAACTCGTCCGTAAGAAGGTGGTGTAACGGATAGTAGTTATATTATGAATAGAATTAAAGCGGTTTATTTTTTATTTATATTAATTAAAGTTTTAGTTCATATTGGTTACTACAAAGATAGTGTAGTCGTTTTAGTTTTCATATAATCAGATGTTATGTTACATGTAATATAGTGAATTTGTTTTCCACACGAAAATACGTGCGTGCTCCATAATTAGCGGTTCCGGATCTACATTAATTCTAAAGTTCAATCAGTCAACATTCTACAGAATTACGATTCCAAAACCCGCTTCTGCAAAATATATTCTTTAACGAAAAAAAAATCTGTTTACACACTAGAACGTACGACTTTCTATACTTCGAGCAGAAATAACCTTTGTCAGTACTGTAAAACAGTAGGGCGATAAATCCGTTGTGTAGTTTTATTAAAACGTTTAAGAATCGTGTAAATTAATAATTAAACAGTGTGTATAAGGACCGACAATACAGAAATATCATGATAAGATATCGTATTCATACAAGCTTTTAAAAAAGCTGAAATGTGTCTTATATCAAATCACCATTGGCGGCATATGATATCGAGATCACGTGACTGACTCGTTTGTTCCATCGCTCCAATTGCGGGTTTGAAAAAAGGAACAATGGTTAACACACATATTTATACGGCGATGCCTACTTGCAGCCCACCGCACGCAACAATAAACAAACAATAAAAGAGGCAAAAAGGCGGCGACTGGTTGCAAAACAATAGTCGTGGCGGGATTCTTGACGTTTTTATCATTTCGTGCGGAGAACAAAAGCTGTGGGCTTCCTGTAGGGGCAGCATCACCATTCCCGTGCGGCGGCTTACTGATGAGCTTTATAAGTTCAGCGAACAATGAGGCGTTCTATACTTAAATCGCAATTTAATCATCTGCTTCGGCCCTATTGCTGGCCGTATAATTCAAGATCTTTGAATTTAGAATGTGAATACGTGTGCTGATTGAATTTTGATGTACTTAAGATGGAATGTTTCAAATTTCAAATTTCGAATGCTAAAATCAGTACAAATAATTACACATTTTACTTAAGAGATAGATATGTTAAAGGTTATGGAGGTTATGAAGAGGTTTACGTTGCGCATACATAATAATCTCCTCACATTTATATCTGTGGTGACAGACTTGTCGATTGTCCAATAAGTAAATTAAACAATTATGCACATTGTACTTAACTGTAGTTGCCTTTCCAAGCTTCGGGTAAAACTACTTTGAAAAATAGACTAAATCTGATTAAGTAATACTACAAATAGGCTTACTGGACGCTGTTCTCGCTTTAATTTTTATTAATACCAATTATGGAACTAAAATCGATTGCATGAGTTGACTACAGTGGAATACAATAGCACAACATGGGCAGAGAGCCCAACCGTAATTAATAATAAAAAATCATCCATATCAATATTACACCCGAAAATCTCCTTTCCGGTTTGTTCGTCTTTCAAGCAGTAACTAAGTTATATATTTATTACTAGTGGCATGGTTTTTGGCAACTAATTACTTCACTGGCTTTTTGAAGGGAAGTGACATGAAGGTTTTTTTTTATTTTCGAAATCGTAAAATGAATAAAAATCGAAATAAACGCCAGCGTACTTGCAGGTGCATCTATACTGGGCTCAGGTATGTGGCTAAGAAATTAACAATTAGATTGTTTATACCATTTACATAACGATATCAATTGTAATCTAAGCTTTCATGGTATTGCCAAAAAAATTGATTATGCTAGTTATAAATAAGTAAAGAATTTATTACTCAAAACAAGCGAAGCCTGCACACTGCACACAACGACCGTGTGTATTGCGTCCCGGTGAGCTGTGTCCCGGAGCATTAACTTACAATAGAGGTGGACGTTCTATTCATCGTTGCCACCACAATGCGCCATGATCGCTCCGATCGGCTCCTATCGGCCGAAGACGGCGCGTGATCCGAATGCGGATCGTATGGAAATCCCGGGCCGGGATTATTCTTCTTCTCATCCCGGGCACTCCCTTCCTGATTCGTTCCGAACCGGACCGGACTGGAACTTTTATCGGTCGCGATCTATCGGTCTTCCATTCAGCTTCGAGATCTACATACGGCAAACACGTCGCGAGCTCAGTGATCGAATAGATTCGATATTGTACGCTAGCCGCCTATTGTTTCAATTCAAATCAAGTGCCTAGTCTTCTGTATGAAAACAACTGGACTTCGTCCGCGTGGATGTTGCTTTTGTAGTTTTCAGCTGATTGCTGTGGGAAAGAGAAAATTTGCAATTGAAAGAAAAACCAGTTTTATATCATCAGTAATGAAAAGTTCGCACACTTAGAGTTTCGTTCAATGTCAAAATAAAATTATCTTAATCTTATTATTTCCCTTTATACATCAAAATAACTTCAGTTGCAAATAGTGTGCAAGTTTATATTTAAACTTATACACCCTTACTTACACCGACGTATATAACCTTGATCAAATTATGTATGATACATTGTGGAACAGAGTTTTGAGCTAAACGAGTTCAAATCTGCTTGGCCAATCATCAATACAATTTAAGAAGAAGAAAAAAATTACACCTTAATATATAAAAAACGGTATAATAAGTAATTAAGTTACTCCCGAATTTTAAGGTTCATTGGCCGATGTCCTCCCCCAACCGCTATAGGCCATTGATAAAAAGTTAAATTTAAAGGCTACCTACTAAGTATTTAAAGGAATTACCTGTATTTGATTCTCAGTGATAAAGAGATCTTACAATTTTGATGAGATTCGAACCTGAAAGAGCTCTGAAAAATTCGACAAATCCAGCTACATATATAGACGTTGTTTTCTATAATGGAACCATTTTTTTTTAGAAGAACGAAACTTGTATATCCTCACTAATTTAAATTCGCTGACCCGCTTCAACTGCTAGATCGTATAATAACCATCACTAATTAATACAACTCTTTTACGACGATTAGTGCTGCGAAGTAACTCTAAATTATTTTATCCAATTCGTGGAAACTAGCATTTCCACGGATTCGACGATCCGATGAAGCTTTATAGAGCCGCATAGGCTTAAAGCATCAACGTCAGTCCAGATAAGATAAGAAGAAGCTAACAAACGAGCAAGCGGCTCTCTTGATGGTAAGCGATCACCGCCGCCCATGGACATTTGTAACATTACAGAACGTGCAAATGCTTTCAAAAATTCAATTTCAAAAATTTCAGAAGGTGAAATTTTGAAAGAGGAAGGGCGAAGGAGGGAAGGGGGAGTGAGGAAGGGAGGGGATGGAGTTAGAGGTACGGAGAGGAGTGAGAGGGAGAAGGGGCGGGAGGGGGACGCACTCACCGGACGAAACGCGAAAGCACAAATAGTTCCACCTAACGTCTTTTTTCTGTAATGTTGTGGTACTTATCCGGCTCAAGCCGGCCCATTCAGCTGCAGCGGGAGGAGTTAGTTGCGTGGCTCAACCACCGTGAAAAGGTAGCCGTGGTAGCCGTTCGAGTCGTAAAGGTCTCGATTATGTGACCTAATTGATAGGTGTAGTATTTTGTAGGGTTCGCCTTGCGTAGGACCACTGCATTGCCGGTTATTCTACCGCGAAGCAGGGATGTGAGTACGGCTTCGTTCCGGTTTGAAGGGCAATGTCACCAGCGTGATTACTGGGGACCTGCCTCCGTGGCCTAGTGGTATAGGCCTGCGTTTTTGCAAAACAGAGATCGTGGGTTCGACTCGCGCGGTGGGCAATCACTTTTTCTTGTTGTTTCTTAGTTGGGTTAGTGCATTACGGGCTGATCACCCGATTGCCTGAAAAGTAAGATGATTCATGAGTTGGTTGGGCATGTAAAAAGTCGGTCCCGGCTAGTCCCGGTGGCTGGAGAAATCGTTATTAAGAGGTCGGTTTAATGTTACCGCCTCGGCGCATTATCTCTCTCCGGTCGTGTCGTTATCCGTCCCATCGGTCTATAAGTATAAAAGGAAGAGTGACCTGTGTTTGCGCAAACGCTTGTGCACTATGATATATCCTGCGCACTTGGCTGATCTCTTGTAGATTGGCCACCGTGGCCGGAATCGGTCGGGAGAATATTATTACTGTGGATAAAACATCTTGTCTATAGGTGAAGATCCAAGCCAGATTGATGACGATACTGATGGCCCGTTTGGCGCGGTTGCTATGCTATTGACTTCGAGGTCGGGGTTTGATTCCCACCCGGGGCAAAAATTTGTACGAACTACAAATAATTGTTCCGGATCTGGGCGTTTTTGCTCTTTTGAAATTCATGTATGTGAAACGCCCTTACGACACAAGATATTTTTATCTTAAAGTAGGAGCAGAGTTTTTTTGAGAAAAAAAAAGAGAAATAAAAGAAGGTAGTAGGATTCTGTATGTCTGTGTGTCTATTTTGTGAAAATTAATTATTTATCGGTGTTTTAAAAGAATGTATTTATTTTTATCGAATGTGTAGTATTTGCTTTTACCGATAGATTTACCTAAACCTATCTTTTAAAAAGTAATCTTTTTCTCTAACAAATATAGTAACGATAAAAAGCTTAAGAAACTTTTCTAAGCGTCCATATCCCCATTATAAAGATCGGCTTTAAAAGCTATTAAAAATTGTTTTAATTTTCGTAAAGTCGTCCTGCTTATTCCACTATTAGAAAGAAAATTGTAAGTGGAGGTGTTTTCTCTTTTCAACTATAATTTTATCAGGTCGCTGGTAGTGCCCCGTGACTTTTAACTAAGTTGGAGATTAACTGCTATCTCGCCTTAGTTTAATGGTCCCGGTAAGTAATAAATATGGATGCGATGTCTCGCTGGCTGACCCTACGTTGTGCTTCTAAAAGGTCATACACGTTTAAAAGGAGTTACGGATGCGGTGGGTGTCGTAAGATGCTTTTCAATTTTGAAGCGCAATCGGGGTGCTCACAATCTTTTTTTATGAAGTAAGAGGCAAATGAGTAAGCGGCTCACCTGATGGTAGGCGATCACCACTGCCCGTATTCGCAACATCACTTCAACTTCAGGCCGACTTTCTAAAAGTTCACAAATAATGCATCGATCAATACCTGGTTGTTTTAAAATTGTACTATTTCATGTCTTAGTTTAGTATTGATATCGGAATTGAATTAAAGTTTTTTGACTTTAGACTTTAGACTAGACTTTGATTCGTCTTGAGCTATATATTAATTTGTTAGTGTCTTAAAAGTTTATTTTGACAATCTTTTTTTTTATCTTTGGAACTACGCCATCAGTTACATCTGTGTACCATTTTAGAAACCTGTATCATCTGTGACATATAGGGCTTATCTCCGGGAAATAGTAAGGAAGTTTACCTATAAATTTCTCTCCTGCACGTGACCAGATTGTAAAACCTCTAATATTGCGCAAACGTGGCTCAATTTGTCTAAACTTTTTATGAATTTGTCTATGTAAATGTTGCGCGTAATCTAAATGGGCTTGATTGAAATTGATGAACTTTTTAAGTGTACTGTCGTGTGCAAAAATTAAATTTGTTTAATGTACTATAACATGTGACTTGTATAATTTCTACCAAGGCCTACACCCTGTTTGTTCAGTTGAATGAAATATAAAGTTACTATCTTCTTCTTGAATTCCTGCGATGTTTTTAATGAGCAATCAGCGGTCAGTGAAGTTTTGCTTTTGCTTGTGTGACTGCTGATAGAGATATCGAAGCTGGAAAGCCAAAACGTAGTAAATTACACATGAAGTCATTTATTTTAGTAACATTGTTGGAATCAGTAAATTTAAACCAAGTCGATTGGTGTATGTCTGATGAAAAATCCAGTGTGGATATTTAAAATGAAGGATTAAAAATAATAAAGCACAGAGGTATATTTCTACTAAATTAATCTAAGACACATTTATTGTGCTATTATTGGACTATTGTTCAAGGTACAGTTATCTATTGGCTTAGTTATTAACAATAGGGAACATTTCAACGCTCTGCTTAACATCTGTGCTTTAAGGTGGACCTAATTGATTCTGTACGTGAGATCGATTTGGATTGAAATCTGTTTAGATATAAACGTAACTGTCAGATGTTTTATTTTTTTAAATTCAAATCAAACATTGAATTCCATTAGAAATTTAGAAAGTGAAGCAGTTCCGAAAATAATTAAGAATGTTTTTGTATTTAATTTTTTTTTTGACTTTAAAGATTTGAAGAACATTATTTTAACGTTTTTGTTTTAATTTGTTAATTTTCACTTCCAATTGGATTACTGAGAATAATCAAATCAAAACAATAACTGCTATTGTTGGTCATAATTTTGTTAAACCATGTCATATACTACTTGTACTGTACTTAGTACTTTATTGTACTTGACATGCATTAAATATTTATCAAATACTAAGCTTGCATAAACGTCAAAGACACTAGGTCTTTGGCCTCTTTTGTAATTGTTACAAATCAAATTTCGAGTGCCTGTGGCATATATCGAATGTAGGTGTTGTATCTTTTCGAAATTCAGCACATCATATGATCCAATTTTTAAAGTCCGTGGGTTAAACGCAACAAAACCGCACTGCACGTATTTATTCGCTCCTAGTACAGGCGCGTCTAGTGTTGCTCTGTGCCCCTCTGTCAGTCCGTTTGAGTAGTTCGTCGTTCACGTTGGCGTAATGGCATAATAAACGACACCGAATTGGGCGTAACGCGTAAAGTGACGTAACTCGTGTACGATATGGGACCGAGACGGTTGGACGGGAGCCAAACCTCCCGATGGTTGCTACGCTCCTGGTACTTGATTTTACGACGCGCACTTTATACGACTCCGTGGGCACACATTGTTATGATGATCTTAAATAGTTATACGATGATATTTCTTCAAACGAATGTACTCAGAGATGTCAATAAGCCACTTGAACTAGCGTTAATAGTTGATGATTGGTTGAGAAGATTTACTAAGACAGTTTAGTCATTTTAGCGGTATTTATGCGCTAATAAGTACAACCCGAAGCGTGCTCAAATTATTTATTATAGTAGTTAGATGCAGTTAGCGTTGAATTGAGCCTCATAAATACGGGGGCGTACAGTAAGACTATTTGTGTTGTGTTGTCTGCGATGTAATAAAACCTATGCCTACCCTCTTAATCTTTCTTTGCCCTTGTGGATTTTCAAAGTGTGGAACTTATTTGACACTCACATGATGTCAAAGTTTAGTGACTGACGTAAAAGTGAACCTCTATAAAACTATGTAAGTTCGGCCTTATTAAGAAAATCTCAGAGATGGATGTATAAGGAGCTTGGAAGATATCCAATGCGCCGTTCATTCGCTGCAATCGCTTGCACCATGCACAAACAAACATCCGTTTGCCTTGTGCTTAATGATTAACAAAGTAACATTGGAAATTGACACTTATGCCATTTATCTAAAATCCTCTTTCGCGCCGCATCAGATTGATAGAATTTATATACGGAATTACATTACCGAGACGATAATTATAGCCCAACAATGCAAGTCGTCATTGACTTATGATCGAAGGCTATCTGATTGTATACTCGCGTTCCGTCAAACGCAAACTCAACTCGGAAACGTCAGTTAGCGCTTAAAAAATATTAATTTTTTTTGAGTTATGTTCATTCTTAGACTCCATTTAATTCAAATCAAATCAAAATATTTTATTCAAATAGGCCTTTACAAGCACTTATGAATCGTCATTTATACATCCCAGTTCGTGAGGAAGCTACCACTGGCTCGGAACGCAGTTCTGCTGAGAAGAGCCGGCGAGAAACTCAACAGTTGCTCTTTTAAAATGTCGTTACAGTATT
>DWHO01000298.1:0-21943 GCA_018247575.1 Eurytides lysithous rurik | reverse complement strand
CAAACGAGCAAGCGGTTCACCTGATGGTAAGCGATTACCGCCGCCCATGGACATTTGCAACATTACTGAACTTGCAATTGCGTTGTCAGTCTTCAAGGGGGTAAATTTTAAGAGAGGGAAGGAGGATGATCGAGGAGGAAAGGGAGAAGGAGGAGCGGGAACAAGAGTAAGAGGAAGAATAAGAGGAGGGGATAAGATCGTGGTACTAATCCGGTTCGAGCCGGCCCATTCAGCAGCGGGAACAGCTGCGTGGCTCTACCACCGTAAAACACAAAACGTTATTAGATTAATCCGCCCTAGACTTGCTTTACGATTAATTTTTCATGAACTGCATAACCTGTTTATATTTCTTTGTTAATTGAACTAGTTAATACTTGCCAACTATCTTCATTAATGCTATGTAGTGATGTCACCTTGGGTGTAACTAACTCGATAACTTCACTCTTAGACTGAACACACTTATGTAGTAACCGAATGAAACTGGCGCCGATAAATTGTTCCACTCTTTTGCTTTAAACACTACGTACTTAAGATTTATCGACATCCAAAGGATAGAGGCCAGCACTAAACCGATAAAGAATAAAAAAATAAAAATACATTATTTATTTTCATCACTTTTTATTTAGAAACCCTTTTAAACCTCAATTAACATTGTAATGTAATAATATGAAAAGTAGTTTGTGGCAATCGTTTTAATATGAGTATTATAATATGATTTTAAAAATATGGCGCCGAGTACATAACGATGGGGCAAATTAAAGAATACTTCTACCTAAACAATACACATATGGAAATACACAACTATTTCAAATATATAAAAACGGTCTGCACCCAATGAAAATTGTCAATTAATAGAATACAAATAATTTTGACAATATAAGAATGTCAAATATTAAAAAAATCTTATCGTGCACTATACAATAAAAAAACAGGAAATTGTCAATTCTGTTGCAAACTAAACTTAAAAACCAAACAATTGTGATCGTATAACTGTAGAAAAAAAAAGTAACAAAATAACACATTACGTTCTTAACAAATTTATGAACGTTAAAAAAACCATTCCTACAGAAGCTCCGATGATATTTATATTTCTGTTATATCGACAACGGATTTTTTATCTGTGTTTTTATTACAACCAAAACAATTAATTTTGTGTTGTTTTTTGTTTGCTTTAATTTTTCGATTGGCGCAATGATTAGTGAATGGTACAAGAAAACTTTTAGCGCGAAAATACAGGATGACGCGAAAACCAATAAGAGCATATGCAAGGCGCTGAGCTATTAAAACGCTGGTGTTAGCACAGGCACTCGAAAAGGCAGATGGCACAAGACAATACAGTATGAACAATTTCCTCGTTTCTCTTTCACTAAATGGGCGGACACGTTACGTATAAGGCACCATTTTTTTATCCGACAGACTCCACAGAGAGAATAAATTAGCACAGATAATGTATTGTCCCATTTATTGCTTCCTTTTTTTGTCAACAAAATTTTTTATTAAACTAAGATACATTTAAATAGTCCAACAAAAAAAAATTGAAAATCTCTATGATAATTTTTATCCTCTATGAAAAGTCATCCCTTCGATTACGATACGAACATGAAAACATCTTAAAAATATGCCGCGAACAACAGTGTCCGCTGCAGACAGGTGATCAAAAGCACCTCTGGTCATCATGAAACTGACACGTGCTTCTATTTAGCATGTATCTAGTCATATTAAGTTACAAAAACGATGTAAGAATCTGTTAATAAAGGGTAATAGTCAGCGGATTCAATTTATCACCTTCTTCAGAGTTGGTTTTAAGGACTAAAAAATATCTACCTGTGATTTAGCATCGAAATTGAGTTCAAGTAACGTATCGATTATAATTTATTATTTTCCTATATCTACAGTAGCGTCGTTTGATTAATAAGTTATAATAATATTTGAATCTATTTATTACAGCTAAGATTAAATATTAGGCTTACATTAGATTTTGGTATGTCACTTATATTTTAAGTACCTAGTCGATAAATTAGTAAAATCAGTCTATGCTAAGTGAAGTCGGTGGTTAGTGAGTAAAGGACAAAGGGTGACGATTTCAATGAGCTTTGGAATAATATAGTTAACTTAATAAAGCCCGGTTACGCTTATTTAAAAAAAGCTCAAGTTCAAGCACCTGTTAGGAACAAACTGTGTTATCAATTGACGGAGTCTACAATAATTATTTAGTAAATGATTTTTTAAAAAATCAGCATGATTTGACGAGAGATCTTATATAAAAACCAGATTGCCTCTGTGTTATTCGTTCTAATTAATAACCTGCAGTTCTTTAAAACAAATAAAGATCCAATTGGATACTTCACATTAAACTTGCCAAAGAAACGTTAATATCTATAAAAATTTAACATTTTAATATATTCTCTATATAAAAGCTATAGATTGGATCATTGTATGAATTATCTGTTTAAAAAATATGGCAAAAGCTACTGACATGATTGAAAATTTCCAAATACTCAGAGGCAATAACGTATCTGAGAATTCTAAAAGAACACCTGCAAGTAACTTTAACTCGAAGTGAATTTCGACAGAGCATTTGCCCGATGACATCACTCGATCGGAGCGTACAATTCACACTTTGTTCGTACAACGACCAAGGGTAAAGTCAGCCGAACGACAGACGGCGTTCGAAAACTAACACTAATTCAAAAATTCGTAACACTAACGCTATAATCACACAAACACAAACGCAAACATCAGCTGGAGTTGAATTATGAAGCCTCTCAAATGTTATGGTGAAGCAACACTGACAAAGTATGGTTAGCGAGGTAAAGTTAATATATAGGCATCCAATAAACCCCAAATAAAAAACACCAATGTTCCGCGAGAACAGACGCAGTGTACACAGGACATCAAAAGGAAAAACAAAATCACGAAAGCCATTCTACGTCACATATCGACAAATAACTAGGCTAACACAAATTGTACATAAATAAACTGTGTCAAAAAAAAAATTTAAACCGCGTTATTAAAAATTAGAAACCTACGGCATTTCTATGCAATAAACACAAATTATGTCCGCAAGTAAAAACCCACAGATAACACATTAATAGACAGAAGGCCGCAGAAAATAAAATCGTTGTAAGAAATTGTATTTCTTCCATAAGAGATATTAGTCAGAACCACTTTCACCGACACATGCTTTCACATAAACAACTCAAAAGGTCCAGCTGTTGCCGCCAAGTGACACGCCACACAAGCAATCAATCAATTATCACATATCAAAGAGACAAACGACGCCAATAACACACCAATAGATGGGCTGGCAACACACGATAGCTCGGAAATTAAATAAATCCAAGAATAGTCACTTATTAGGTTAAGTCATTCGATATCAATAATAAAACTAAATTTAAGGTTCGAATAAAGGTAAATAATCAACAAAAACAAAAATCTGATGATGCTAGAAAAAAGAACTTTAAAAGAGAAGAAAATTAAATAAAAAAATTTAGAAGTAAAGGAAAATGTGACCAATTTTATGACAAACAGAAAGATGTAAATTTCTTAATTTTTTTTTTGGTTTTAATGATTAATTATGTAAAAATAATCAAATACAAGATTCAGAGTATAGGAATAATGAAATCCAAAACCTAGCATCTTTTGTTCTACCTTTTAAATAGAACCTTCCAAATAAGCTCAAGTTTTGGAAAAGACTTAAATTGGTCATGTGCACTGTACTCATTCTATATATTCCTTTCACAAAAAAGGACTTATCTAATTAACTGTCCAATTTGATCTAACTCACAAATCACAATTCCAAATATGTGTCTAATTTCGTTACAGGTCGTCGTTTACCGAGTCACATATAGCGGAACAAAATTCAAGCACCGTTGGATGTTTAAACAAAATAAATCAGAGGTCGCGTCCTTTAAAGAAAATATTGACAGAAGCAGTCTTAATGGAGTACAACAAATATGATACCATGATAGTGGAAGGTGTCAAAAGCGAATTGGACGAGAATTGCAAAAACCAACAACGCATAAGCGAACGCGAGACCTGTCACTGTGAGCATAAATGCGTCGGCAAATAGCATCGTAGGCGAACAAATTATGCAAACGGAACGTAATGACGGTAATAATGTACTCTATTATTTCGTAACTATCATTTAAAAATAAAGATAATAAAAAAAGTCTCCAGCATATAAAGACAAGACGAGCACCTTCAAAATAAGTAAACAATTTTGAGACAACAGAATCATATAAAATCACAAATTGTAGCAAGCGTGAGCAAAAATTCATTTAATATAAATGCAAGTAATTCGTAGCTTTTAAACATCAATAACACTATTTTAAACAATGTGTTTTGTTTCTTTATAAATGAGTGGATAAACATGTATATAATGTTACATTGTACCTGAAAATCAAGTATGAGATTCTATTACTACATACAGACACTCAAACGCTGAGTCAGCATTAGTTCTAGAGCTAATTGGGGCACAATAAGTCAATTATCTTTAGGCTAAGTGACACTGCATCGATTAACTAACGAAGTCGATAAAATCCACTTCAAAGTATCTTTGATCTTTCGCCCGGGATTCCTCAGGGACACTTGCTCGGTCCATCGTTCTATACGTCGTATTCTCAAACGAGTCGGTCGTAAATCGAGGCCAGCAAATCGGCGACGACGGCGTACAGCATCCACGCCGGCTCCGTTTGCTACAATTTCGTGACGGGACCGAAGACGACGGTCGAATTGTTGCTCGAGTTGCCGCTCGTTCGGCACGTTCGTGCACTAATCTCGAGCTCGGATTCGCTCGGCAGCGAATCGAGCCCGTTCGCCGTCAGCTGGAGGCCGCCGAGTTTCGAACGCAGCTGCGTAACCAGACGTTCCAGTCTGGAATTGAGATCGGTCTGGAATTGCCGCTAACGGGCCGCGCGCAAAACTTAAATGCGACTCCGAAGTGAATTGCGTACATTCCACAAATGATTGGTCATTCTCACTCTATTCAAAATATATTTTACTAAGCACTGACTGTACAGTCAACTTCACTCAGACGCATTAAGGTTTTGCGGCCTTTCGTGTCTTTAGAACCCGTGCAGAAGAAAACATTTGAATGTGCACTAACTACAGCGTTCTTATGTCTAACCACAGCAAAGCTCTTAAAAGCCTTTAATAGTTTACAAATCAATAATTGTACAGTTATTTTGAAAGCGCTAAAATTGTACCGTGCCTACACGACTAATTTGAAGAATAATATGAAATTTCGTGAGTAAGAAGGGTCCAATTGCTAAATATTCGCTAATTCGTTGTCAGCTTTGTTACGGATAGTACAACAAACACATGTTAGCAATTGTTATAATGGCAAATATACGGTAACAAAATATAAAGCACCCTATCTACAGGACATGAACATAGACGTATGACAGGAAACATATTATGATAGAAAAATAAGCTGGTGACACCATAATAAAAATAAGTCATTACGTACTGATACATTACGGCATAGAGAATCCAAAAATATACACGACTATACAATTATTACTAACTGATTAATGGTAACAGCACCGCATTAAACACCCGTATTGTTCTACTTATAAGCGTAGAATCATAATGTAATGTCTCACTTGAGAGCATGTTCCTCAGAGTTTCGCTTCGCTTTTCGCATTTCCTCCAATTCTTTGCGCAGACGCAGGCATTCAGTCTCCGCGTCTTCAGCAATGCCGTTCGTTATTCTATTTTCGGTGGAGTCGGATCTGAAAAACAAAAAAAAATTACAAACGCATACGTTCAAAACAAAGAACACTGAGACATGTCGAGAAATGTACAAAACACCAAACAGGCTAACCACTCTTCAGAACAGAGAACCAAATCGTGATTGTTATTATAGTGTGAATTAACCTTAAAATTTTACTGGTCACACGGCCTGAACATTTTAACATATTCGTTCAACTAAAATCCAAGCGTATAATATACGACAAAAACGTATACATGCGTAGGTCGACTGCTTCACCGATCTACTAGTATAACAGGCAGAATACTCCTCTGAACTCCTCTAAATCACACCCATTTAAATTAAATGGCCGAACATTACGATTCGCTCTCCATATCAACCACAAAATTGTTTTCCAAATGTGTTTTTTTAGCGACCAATCAAAATGAATCCATGTTTAGCGACGACCAATGAGAATATGTTGACTTACATGTTTCAGAAACGCCAAGAAATCCTCGAAAACCACTCTCAACAAACTACTTACTCGTTGGCCACCCTCATCGCGCGCATCTCCTCCTCGAGCTTAACGATGCGATCCATCATCCGACGGTTGTCAGCTTCCGAAGCGCGCAGGGAGCTCTGTAGCAAAAACGCGGTATCGTCGTAACAAACAATTAGCTGATTGAGCTCTCAACGCCGGAACAAACTAATAGTTTTTTTTTTTATCGCATCGTCTTATGAGCCAAAAAACTCAGCTCAGGACGACACGAGGAAATTGTGAGCGGATGACGGAGATCTGATGCCGGATGGGAGCAAAAATCAACAGTATCAGACAAGTCGAAGTTTGAGAGTCAACATTAACAAGACATGAAATAATTTTTATTTCTATTTTGAAATAATAATAAAATTCTCGAGTCGCTGATATATGTTATTAAATGAACGAAAGAAAACATACCGACCTGCGAACGCCGTAAAGTATTCGAAACGTAGTGAATTTAAAACTAAATCAAAACGTGATAAAATTATATACATTAAAGGTGATATAGAAATGTCATAGGAAATTAACGGAAGTTTAAGCATTATTAAAAGCATTTTACAGATAATTAATAATAAATTTCTTATGTTTATGCAGATTCTTCACATAGGCAAATAAAACTATTGTGATCAGAAGATTTCAGCGCAGATCGGAATTGAATTTTTTCAGGCGATCAAGCGAACAAGGCATGCACCTGACGGTGAGCGCAAAGCTTACTCATAACGAAACATTGTCCACGGTAGACAATGTTTTGGTTCAAAATACTAGGTGGACAGTCCACCTGATATTTTGAACTGCAGGTTCAAAACTGCATCTGCACTGCTTTTGACAGACAAAGAATTTACGTTGGTAACATCTCCCTCCCAACCGGAATATGGTAAGAGCGAGTAACTGTAAAGTGGTGGAATAATTAACATAAAACTTGATGTTAGGGCGTCTGACATCACACACACATCATCACATTTTCGGTGACCATGAGTTCTAAAGCATTCGGGATGTCGAGAACTCAAAAAACAGAGTAAGCGTGATAAGATACGTAAATTATTTCAGACAACGATAACTTTTCCAATGACGATGAATCGTTTGACGCAGTTGCTAAGATATGGGCTTCGGCGTCGCAGGTCGTGGGTTCGATTCCTACCCGGGACAAACATTTGTAAGAACTACAGATGATGGTACCAGATCTGGGCGGTTGTACTTGTGAAATTTGTGTATGTAAAAAGCCCTTGTACACAAAATATTTCCACCTTCCAACAAGGGGAGCGTTATCGGCATATATATATATATAATTTAAAATCGAAGCGGAGGGCGCGTCGAGTGGTACTAATCTCAATTCGGCGCGTCTGGCGGAGCCGTGAAGTCAGCCGAGAGTGGCGGACTGCGCATTCGCATATACTTCGTTCACGACACACTCAAAAGGATGTCATGGAACTGTCACTCCGTTTCGTTTTTACCTGAATTATGTTTCGTTGATAATTTTACATTGAATTAGTGATTTATGATTTATTCGATTCATTTTATGACTTTGTAATAATTGCATCTACGTGATTGAACCAAGAACTTTATCATTTTGCACGTTACCCACAAGAAAATGGCGACGCGAATATATTCTATACAATAAAAATGACGTAGATCCTACATATATGTATATAAACTCATTTTCAATATAAATCCAGATAATTAAACGTATCGCACGCGCTCGCAGCGTGGTTAGGCAACAGTACAGTGCGGCGAGTATTCAAGAGGTCCACAACACAGTGAGCCACACTGAGTTCCGATGGGTGCGTGCCAATCCGTCTCTAGTATCGGGTTGCAGTGGCGGGCACGTATTTCACGGGCCTTACCGCAAGAGTGCCGGACCGGCCATTAAATGTCGGCCTAATGTATTCGACGACACGGCGTGCTGACTGTGCGTACCGCCCGACGGGAGGCTAAAATGCCACTCGTTCGCGAGACACCGACCTCTTATTTGTTAAAAATCCAATAAGGACTTGCTTTGAAATACTTATGACGACGTATAAAAATTAAAGTGTCCATAATTCGATCTAATTAAAACATATTTATAGTTGAAATTATTTTTAATGTTTTCTTGCGCGCGTGTGTACGCGTGCGTGTGTGAATACTTGGCAAAACCGACGACACAAAAGGATACATCGAGTTGTTATTAAAGATATGGTTTAGATACACTGCTCTTATATCGATTTGTGTGAACGTAAACCGATATAATGTTCGCAACACACTTTAAAACCAATATACTTTATCTTTATCTCTACCAGACATCATTGTGGTAAGGGCAATAAAGAGGACATTTATATATATTATATAAATACAGTAATCCCCCTTATAAAGCGGTACTCTTATAAAGCATTTTCATATCATACGGGAATACTCCTACAACGCGTTTTCATATAATGCGGAACCAATCTACCGTGTTATAGCGGGGATTACTGTATATAAAAAATTCCCACTTTTATTCCTATTTAAAAAAATAGGATAAAACAAATTGAAATAAAATTTCCGAAACCAATGCAGTTAAAATTCCAAATTCAAATACATTGTTCTACTGTCAAGATCGTGATTTTATTTTTATGCGTTGTTTGCAATAATAGCTGCAGTCTATTGGCGAGCTATCCATTCGTTGACGAGATAACCCAAAGCTAAACGCAATCCAAAAACACGATTTCCAAACGAAGCTTACAGCGGCATTTTAGTCGACGATACATCTTAAAGCACCCGAGCTTACTGGCAATGAAAGCTTCGGAGACATAATTACCGCTATCTCGTGAACAACCGAGGATGTTGTGTCCATTAAAGATGTATGCGGTGAAACTGATACTACAAGTTTATGGTGCGATACTAATATAACTTATTAGCATGAAATTGGTGTCAGCGAGTATGACAGGGTAGAAAATTAGCTTTATCATATGTAAGGAATTGTTCGCAAGATGCCTAATGCCATTTAAGCGTTTGCGGTCCATTGGGAATGTAACTCGACATCGCTTTTCGTCTGACGATTGTGGTTCGACACCGCTTTGTTTTCTGCAGCGTCCTGTATCAAGTTTCACCCGACTATGTCTCAACTTTACCTTTAACTAAATGAGATTAGTATGTGAGGACAACTAGAAAGCACTTTGAAATCCTACATTTCTATAAAACGTGAAAAGCTGCCGGTCCGCAAAGGGTTATAAAATCAAACACTGGAATTAATTTGTTCTTGAAATTGTGAATATATATAATATACATTTGACTGGCCTGTAGTAGTTAGTGCTTCCTGACTGCAAACCAAAGGTCATGGATTCGATTCCTACCGAGGAGAAAATATTTGTGAGATGAGGTATTTGTTCTGTGTCTGGGTGTTAATTATCTGTACAAGTATATATTTAAAAGTATATAAGTATGTATATCAGTTGTCTGATTACTCTATAGTCAATCTACTATTAGTTGATTGATTGATTGTTGATTGCCTAGTTTGGGATCAGATGTGTGGGCAATGTGTGAGATGCCCCATGATATCATTATATTATTATTATTATATTAATTAACCGTGCAAGCTGTTATGGCAACGCTGATGACGCGGAAGAACTCATATTAATTAATAACCTGATATTTTCAATTTTCCATTTTGTGGAAACACAAATGATATAAAAACACAACAAGTAAACCATTAAATTCGAAACCGGAAAATAAGCTTATAAAATTGAATCTAGAGTTCCGAACGCCAGATGTTTGTGATCAAAGTGGCCAGTTCAACAATTAACACTAAATGTTATATGGAAGGATCTAACGTAATCTTCTTCGTCTTCGAAAGTAATTAATTAGAGCAATAATCAGTTTTTCACGAGGTTTCGTGTACGGTTTATTCAATGCCTTTTTTATGTGATAATAAATAAGCTTATCAAGAGCTATATACCCCATTAGAATCAAAATAGGTGAGAACCTTTATTTGTCCCCCGTAAACAAGCAAATTTCTTTTGCCGCCAAGAAAATAATATACGAATACATAAAGTTGAGTATGTTGAACTCATTGGTGCCGATTATGGGTGCCTTGACCCTTATTTTGATGCTTCCATCTTCTTTCCATGTTAAGGCGCCGTAAGGATTAAATATGTTGTTACGACGGTGAAATAAGTTTGTATTCGTCTCCAGATATATGTACAGATCCTCTACCGCGTACATTCCATCTTTATAAACGTCTAAAACAAATCGTAAGCTCTTCCTTCGTAGTAATGTGTCCAATACGCAGCGAGTGCGCACGTGATCTCCGAGAGAAAGTTCGTCGTCTCTTCCCAATTTGCGAACACGTCTATTGGTATTTACGCCTACGTTATGAAGCAATCATCGAAGCCGAAGTATCAACCGGCGGAACAAACAGAATTAGCCGACTCCTCTGTCTGTTTGGCTGTGCGCTTGTGTGAACTGCGCCGTGTCTCGCGTCGGTACCGAGTCGTCGGGGCGTTAGTAATTAGCCGGTGCCGAGTGTGGATTCCATGAGACGATATGTTGTCGCGCATGTCGTTCGTTTCCTGGTTAGTTGTGCAAATGACACAGGCAGTCATTCGCACGGCCTCTATAATTATTAATTTATATTTGGCTCTCCCTTTAACCCCTTAATGCACATTTTTTTTATCAAATAAAAAATTAAATTAAATTAATTAAATTATATTTTTATATTAACCGTAACCCATACGGAGCTGTAATATTTTGCGACATATAAAACTACAGTGAGCGTGACGTTCACGGAGCTGCACAATTCTGCCGGTAAACGTTGCTCGTATATGTCACGGAGGTGTGCATTAAGCGGTTAATGATATGCGAACGCGCTACACCGCGTCTAGAAGGTTCTAATATCTACTAGAACCTTCTACATATAAGATGGTCTAGCTCTATACCTAGTAATTACACTGACATTTCCCTTCAAAGCGGAACATAATAGTGCTTACACATTATTGCTTGGCTATAGAATAACTGACAATCCAGTGGCACCATACCAGGTGAACTCTATTGCGAAGGTTCTGCCATTTAGAAAATTGATTCTGGCAATAACATACATTTGAATTGAGCACATGAATGTTTAAAACACTAATTTGTTAATTTGTATGCGACTATTTAAAATGCTTATCGACTCAACGATGAAAGATAAACAGTAAGAAAACGTACATAAAAAAATTATAAACATAATCTCTAAGATGTGCAATCCGTCAATATACACTGGGACCTTGAGGTGTGTGCTATAACTCGTAATATGTATAGACAAAGCAATGGACGACAAATATAGGCCGATATTTTTCCCTTTTTAATAAAAACAGAAACACATTATTAAAGCAACCTCCTCCTACCTCACACCGGCCGAAACCTCGGGCCGGTGCCATCTTCTATAACACGGTGTTCGTGTTAGAATTGGATAAGTTACTTCATAATTTATAACACGTGTATTATAAATTATAAAATGACGTACATAAGCATGCCGCCAGCATTCTATACGTTATCTGTGCCACATTAAAAGAAAATGCACTCGGCGTCGACACAGAGACGTGGGTCACGCGGCTAAAGCCGAGGCGCGTGGGTGCCTCTCACACCGTCGCCGCGCTGTTTGCCCGCTCCATTATCGCCGCGCTCGCCGCCCGACGCCCGTAATAAGTTGATTGAGGTGCAAAAACGCATCCCCGCACCGCTGCTTAGCACTGCGGCCTTAATGCGCGTCCAAGTGCGCTAAACACCGAGCGGGTAACTTGAAATACTTAGTCTAACTAAAAATAAACTGGTCACTAAATAATCGTCGACACACCCGATCAACGGGACCTCTAAGTGGACCGATCGGGACTATGTTTGCACGATACGTTAGCCGACCGACGTTTGCAAGATACCTCCGAACCGGATAACGGATTTTGTTGAGAAAACACCAAATAGAACACGAGGCTACTGAAATTGTGTGTCTCGCCAAAGACCGAAGCGAATTCCAAGTATTCCAAGTGTTAAGGGAGGAAAGCTAAATCCCGGTGGAGAAGCAGCGATATTTTGGAGCGGCAAATGATAGGACTCTTGCAGGGTCTTCTTGGAGAAATACTACACCATTAACATATTAAGTGACCACCAATTTGATTAACTAAAGGTAAATCAACAATAAATAAGGCTCTCAAGACACAATCGATAAGTTCTGGGCCCTTTCCCGAGCAATCGATTTTGTGAGCAATTACAAACTGATTTATATTTATGGTGGTTGCCTCTTTTTCACCAACAGTCTAAGTGGTAGCGTTCTTTTGTAAAGTCTGCCTTGGGTACTCCCCCAACAGTCGCTGGTCTTCCGGTTTGAAGGTCAATACTATTCGCTCGCGGTTCACTATGAATAGTTTACTATTAAATTTGATGACCGTTTGACGCAGTTGCCGATTGGCTTCGGCGTCGCAGGATGCGGGTTCGATTCTCGCTCGGGATTATTATTTGTATGAACTACTTTTTTGGTAATTGTTTCGGAGTCTAGTCTAGTCGTGCGTCCGTGAGCGATTTATGTACACACATAATATAAACGACCTTATAACACAAGATTTCTATCCTACAATAGGGGCAGCGTTTTTAAAAATAAAACAAATCTGTCTAAAAGTTTTTTCCTCTTTTATCTCCTAAAAAAAGCACAGATAGTTCCGACAATCTACAATTTAGATTTTGTGGAAATAGGTATAATTTTTCCTTCCGTATATGAAAATATAATGTACATGCTCATAAATTCACATTTCTGCCCCAAAATAAAGTATTATCACACCAAATTCCCCTCCTTAAAGGCTGGCAACGCATTTTCTAGTTCTGCAATGCTGCAAATGTCTATGGCGGTGATCACATACCATCAGGTGATCCGCTTGCTCCTTTGTCAGACTTAATTTAAAAAAAAAACAAGAACGGACCTTTATTTTTTTTTTCAAAAATGTCATTGTATCATCTGTTGTACTTGAGACAATAATTCGTGTTAAAATCGTGTCGAAAGAATATAAATAAACGAGCGAATTCAAATGCAATGTCGTGTCAAAAATTCGTAATTGTTAGAAATTGCCCATTTTATACAGATTAATTTTTCATTTCTATTTAAATTAGCGATCGCCGAGTATTTGGTCAGAACAGATTTTTTTTTCACAGTGTATACCCGTTACATTACAAGAGATAATTTTTAAAATATAACATTCATGGTGTCACATTTAAAAAATATATCACAAATTATGAGAGTATGAACGTAATCAATTGATTTTTTATTTAATCTGTTTTAACAAATTAAACTTAAGGTTTCAACTCTTCGCCCTATAAACTTTAACTATGCTAAATATGCCATACGACTCTGTGCATCTGTTAGGTTGAAACAGGGGTATAATGTTATCACTTCACGTAGGTATTTATATACAGATAAAGCATATATGGGTATCTATAGATATAGACAAAGGGTATGTAGGTAGAATACCTACCCGTTCGCTGACGTGGGATTATAAAATCAACGTGAGTGAAACAAGAGCGGGCTCGCATCGATTCCTCGAAACGCGGGGGCATCGGGCCGGTAGTCGTGCGGGCCGCCTGTTACACCGTGTCGTATTTTACGTTACGTTTTACAAACGGTGAGTTATAACCTTGTTCCCATGGGGCGCTAGTAAGTTAAATTTTTAGATGCTTTTATGTGTCAATACAGCGTAAGACTACGTTGATTTAAAAAAAAATCTATTACGTTATTTCTAATTGTTTTGCTGAATACAGAATAATTATGGCAATTGTACCGTCTATCAACAGGAGCTTGACTTAGCCGTCTAATCACTTTATATACTAAAAAAGGGTATTTTCGCCATTAACGTAGGTGTTAAAACTTTTTCTTGTTGATTTTGCGTAATTTGGGGTCCAAAAAGGTCTAGAATCGTTCTAGCTTTGAATCTGTATGTCATTTTGCATTTGTACGTCCGAGTTGACTCGGTGAGAATGCTCAATGCAATCAAGTCAACAAAAAGTGTGGTTAATGATATAAAGCATAAAGAAATAAAAAAATATACAACAAATAAACTAAATGTCTATTGTTGACTATTGATTACCAACTACATAGTTTGTTTTTGTAAAAACAAAAAATTGAAGAGAGAAAAACAGTAGCGCAGAACATCTTGTCGGTCCTTCCCTAAATAGGTCTTAATTAGTGAACAAGTGGCAGTTTATATTGTGTTGATTGACTTTTTTTATGAAACTTAGTAACGAGAGGACTAAGTCGCCTTACGATATGTAATTTCGATTGACCTTTTGATAACAAATTTAGTTTTTTTTTTGTGGTTTGAAATATTTTGAAATATACTAAGCATTAAGCCCAGAGAGACATCAAGCGTTTACCAATAAAATGATATATAACATTCGTTAACTGAGATAATTAAAACTAAATCCGAAATTGTATTCATGCTACAGACGGTATTTAATATACAGTTGTCGTTAATTGACGTGAAATATGCTATATAATTGATGAATCTATTACCAAGGCACATTCCCCTTACAGTATACTGAAAAAAATACGTTTATAATATTTATTATTTGAAATTTACTGGTTTATGTTTCAATTGTTGCGAAATAAAGATTCAAAAAGGGAAAAAATGACACACGTTTATGTTACACATCGGTGTAACAGGGGGCTCGGGCAAAGCGGGTATTTTGTAGTCTTTAGCGGCCTCCCCACACCGGGGCATTTGAAATATGAACGGGTGCGTCGCGGGGCGGGGTGCGTTGTGCTCGGCAAATATTGGCAGATGTAAGTGGATGGCGCTGCAGTGTGGCGCCACCCCGATCGTGACGTCACCGCACGTACGTACGTACCCCAATTACGGGGAACGCCGCGGATCGAATCAAATCAGCATAGTCGACGTGACGTACGGCGTTTGGACGGTATACAGTAAGACGCGTTAGGGCAACAGCGTCATTAGAAAAAGCTCATTCGAAAGGACCGGTCCCTTCCAGAGAGAACAACAGCCTTACTGGATGGATATATAACATGATAAAACTTCATTTGGACACCAATGTCGTAATGGCTAAGATTTCCTGGAGATTTCATAATATAAAACTTCATTGAGACCCCGAATCCGTAGAGTGGATAAGTTTTCACGCGCTGGATAGACCCCGGATGTGCACGGCAACGCATGGGACATGCTTGAATGTACAAAATTGGATTAACGGGTCACGTATCGACGTATCAACGAAAGCAGTGAGATCCGAACCACGGGTGTACGTAATGTACCCGGTGTGGTTTCTTGCACTAAGGCGAGGACAAACTACAGTGTTTTTTGTCCTTGCCTTTTTTGGTGATTTTGTTGACTATTTGGCGTTTGGCGTTAGTAATTTGATGCATTTCGACTGTTCCAAAAAAAGTGTCTAAAAGCTCTCAAGTGCTAACGCGCCGTCAGGAGTCTGCGATCATTAAACCAGTAAACGTTACTCTGGTTACGATTGCAGGGAGAATGAACTTATTTTTAATAATATATGACTCTACGAGGCAATTACGTACGCGACATCGTTCTAACAACAAGTCTTGTATGCAATGAGTTTGTCTTAAGAACATTTCACTTTTGAGTTTTGAATTCTGAATTATGCGCAGAGAATTAAGACGAGATATTTGATCTTCTTAACCGAAGAGAACCCTAGAGATCCGAGGCGAAGTGAGTGATTTACTATCAGGTGACGAGTATCTTAATACTCTACATACTATATATACTATCTCTTGCCTTAAGAGGCAAGAGATAGTATATATAAGTCGTGGTTGACGTCTTTATTGCTGGTCGAAATCTATGGGTATGATATTTCCAGGATTAGTCGTCAATTACTAAGCTATTCGATGACAAAACTAGAAGTGTATTGAAGGCCAAATAGTAAGTCCAGGATTTGTAAACAAAGAAAGCTGAGCTCAGCTTGTGGGTGCATGGAAATGGCCTGCAAACAAGCAAGCGGCTTATCTTGCGGCTTGTGAACATTTTGCAACATCAAAGTACAAATGCGTTGCTGACCTTTAAGGTGGAAATTCTTGAGGGGAGAGCCCCTATATCCCAAAAATTGTTGGGCCACCGGCCACTTCATTCAGTGGTCAAAACGCGGAAGCACAAACACTTCCACTTTAGGTCGACTTTTTGTGAGGTCGTGGTACTTACCCGATTCGAGCCAGCCCATTCAGCAACAACGCTCGCTGCTGCGTAGCTCTACCACCAACAAGACAGTGTTAGCCATGAACACTGAAAACCTCGAGTTCGATACAGAACGGTCACCGTTGCAATGTCGTCAAAGTCTAGTTAAGATTCAAACAAACTACATGAGTTCAAAACTGACTCTGCATTACACTTGAACGTCCGGAAGTCGCGAATCGTTTTTGGCGGTAGAAATCCGCACACAATAAACATTTATCGTGCCAAAAAACTGCATAACGTTCCTCGATAAAAACGTTTGTAAAGAGTAAGTGTAAACTACAAGCACGATTTCAAATTAAAAAATACCTTTGTTTACGTCAGCGTATATAGAACGAACGAAAATTAAAATATTTGTTTACAATTTCCGTTTTGAAAATCTGCGTACTACAGTACCCAGGGACGTTCAAGTTAGCTAACCTGTCGTCGATATAAGATGGTTTATCCCATCTGTTATACATACAGTTATAACACGCTGGAAAGTTAAAACGTAGTAACCAGCAAAACAAAAATTTTTCACCAGACACACCAATCGACTTGGTTTAATTTACTTTACAACAATGTAATTAAAAAAAATACTCCACGTGTCTTTTACCACGTATATATATAAATGCTGGAAAATATATAATATATATGCTGAGTAATTACGCTGTCAACACTGCGCTTCACATCGGAAAACAGTACGCTTGACGACAGTGGCGGTACTACCATACAAGCCCAAAAGCCCGGCTTAGCACTTTGGGGTTACCTCACCCATCAGATGCAATAAAAATAAAACTTATAGAAGTATACATATATTATAGAAGTACTTTTTACAACTTTTATAACGAAATTTGATATCAAAGCGAACCTTAAAAGTTTGCACAAAATAGTGACATTTATAATATAATGTAATAAAATTGTTGGAGATTAAACGTATGAATTATTACACTAACGTGTATATAATGTATTAACGTGATAAATATTTCACCCAATCGGTTCAAACAAATGGTTAGTTAATAGCTGTTAGGCCACTTAGTTTCTCATTATATTAATAAGTGAAGGGAAAACCTTTTACCGCTTTTACAGTATTTTCTGCTCACGGAGGAGGAAAGAAGACACGAGAAGTTTAGTTTCTATGAAAGAGATTTGAATCTTTAAATGATATTCGTAAAAACATATATTGAAATTAGACAAGCGAACACGTTTATTATTAAAATTTATTCAATTATCAATTGCAAACACGTAAATTGCCAGTAAATTTTACACAGAGTTTAGCTTTTTATTAATTGAAAAATAATATTATTCAATGAATAAAAAGTTAAACCCTTTGTAGAAACCTTCTTTGGCGATTTGAAATCGCTAATATGTTTTTTTATTTCATATTTTTAAATATTCACTGAGCTAAATTTTTTGCAATAATTTTTTTATGAAATAACGAAAAGTGCGTAGAGTTTACTAAACAAATGACTTGCAGAACCTACATATTTAAAAATAATCTAAGACAAGTGTACATAAATTCAGCGTCACTCTTGTTGTATACGCCAAACGTTTCCAGGGTTTTCACTATACAATAACAGCGGCATGAAGCAAATGGCGTCGGTGGCGGCCCTGGCAAGTTCATAACGAAAAAAATTGTTCCATACAGTATCCGTCCGTCACTGACTATGTGATCTATTATTCAATTGTTATAGATTCTTATTCAAAGAAATTTTACCTATAGATCCTACTCTAATTATACTATTAAGCAAGAAATTATACTACCGGCTCGGAATGCAGTTCTGTTGAGAAGAGCCGGCGAGAAAGTCAACAGTTGCTCTTTTAAAATACCGTTAGAATATGTTTAGCCTAATGCAATGTAATAGCTAGTACATTGCATAGCTATCCATATTGGATAGCTATCCCATATATAAGTCAATCAATTAAGTTTGATCTATCATCTAAGCATTTTGATCTATCAAAAACTCCTGAACAGTGTAATAAGCTTTAAGCAACAAAATGTTTTTAAATGTTTTATAATGATCATAATCGCTGACTAAACTAAAACGTTTGACGTCTTAACGTCATAAGTTAATCGAAGGGAGTTGGAGAAAAACAAACATACATTAGTTTATTATCTGATATTCAGAAGACAAAGGACTAAATGATTTAATTAACCTATTTTTAATGCGCTTAAATGCTTATCTGGTTAATAGAGGTTTTTACACAGAATAAACATGTAATCTTAAATAACTACAACTTGGGCGTTCAGAAATTATATATATTTCACGTCCTTCAGAACGGAGTGCTGAAACTGACAGTTTAAATTCCGGAATAAAAAATATAAAATCACTACAAAAGTCATGGACACGGAAGATCCCGAAAAATTCGCAAAAATCGTGGACACCCTGAACCCCGCGTCACGCAAACAAACAGGTACGGACGCGAGGTGTGACGCAAAGGTACGGCGGGAAGGCGTCGAGGGCTCTCGAAATGGACCACCCAGGTCGCAGTGCAAACACCACCTTTAATAGCACCGAATCGTGATAGAAAAAAAGCAAAAATACACGCATGCGAAACAAAAAAAAAGACGAGGCAATGCTAAATGACCCTAGATGGAAAATCGTAGTTGGGTGTCATATGCGACATTTATTGAAGATTGCGATTTCTATAAGCAGACAAAACGTCGAAAATTATAACTAAGCCTAACAAAAACAGAAAAAAAAGATGTACATGCCTTAAAAGTGATAATATTAGATAGCCTGATGTGATAATATTATGCAATAAAAATCAAAATGTCTCTACATTTCAATAAAAAACAAAATGTTTTGTATTCACACTCATCATTACTTTTATTTGCTTGATTTTGTATTAAGAACTTGCAATGGATTATATTAGAATATCCACATACGTACTCAAAGAAATTCTAGATCTACATAACCATGACAAATCATCACCTAAACAGGCCATCAAGAAAAGCCCAGTTCTTAGGAAATTTTTACGAACGGAAACGTATTCGAACTTAAAGATCTAATTAGAAGTTTTTTTATTCACAAGAAAAGAAATCAGCCTCAAAATTAAGTTGCCAGTATCCAAATTCCATAGATGAATAAAATCATAATGTAAAAATAAAAAAAATATTCCCGACGTTTAGAATGCTTTATTCTCAGCGTTCAAGGTTAGTGACATGAAACCCCAGCTATCGTCAAATTTTAACAATTTATTTTTAGTCGTGTATATACAGAAACCGAGTAAAATATCTCGGTCTTGCAGTGTCGATGTGCTTGCTAAATAATTTTGGTGTTTTCTTAACTAAGACCATATTTTTTCAAAATAGGCATAAAATATGAAACCGACAAAACTCTTAGACTATTCAATAAAAAATATCGCAAATTCACGCGTTGACATGTTCGGTTACAGTTGCATTGTAAATATTAAATGGTAAAAAAAAATCTAAAGTAGAATTTAGAATAACGCCATCTGTAATTTCTTTATCAAACTGTTATGTTACATTGAAAAGTGCTAAAAGCGCCATCTAGGAATCGTTTACCGTAAATCGAAGAAAAGGTTTAAAAAAACCGCTACAACTTTATTATTAACATATTACGATAGGTGGCGTGAACATAACATTGTACCATAATGAACATACCTTTATATCTTCTACTGTTCTCTCCGAAACTTTGGTTTCAGTCGACGCCATACTGTTCTGCAAACACATTATGACATGAATATTTTGACGTCATCCATTTCATCTAAACATTGCGTTATGATAAGGAGAAATAATCGCGAGATCTCGATTGATATCATGCATATCATGATGAGTGATTCAAAATATTTTGTCTCAAACTTTCATTAAACATTCTCTTAGCAGTTTTTGAAGTAGGCCATTATTGATAAGAGCGATTATTTTTCTGATTATCATACCATCTACAAACAATGGACCATCTAGATAATCTGCGTTAAAGGCGCTAGAATGGAAACATTCTACTAATCAAACATTAAAGGTATTAAAACTTGTCCATTTTTGCCATATTTTAAGTTCCATTTTGTAGTACATACCGATATAGTTTAACATTAAGATATCGGTTGGCAAAGAAAGAGTTATTGTATCTGATTTACAACCTAGACAACATTTTGTATCATAAAACATTCTGTTTCAGGTCAAGAGAATTGGCAACGTTTCCCAAAAATGGTACCGTTAACCTTCTAGAATCTTCGAGAGACTTAGATTCTTTACAAAGATATAAAAATTTTCGACTGTTGCAAAAACAACTTTAAAGATAAATCGATATGTGGCAATAGATGATCTAGTGAGCATTATGACCTTAAATTTTCAAGGGCATTAAGGCATGTATCAATACAAAATATACAAACTACTTAAACAGATCACCGCAACATTCAGACTGTCAGCATATCAGTATCCACTCTTGGGACAGTGCCAAGACCTTTCTAGAATTTGCTACCGGATACCAACGATAAATATAATCGACAAATAGGTCTGAAACAATTGCTCGTAATCTTACAAAACGACTATTAAATAAAATTTATAGAACAATAAGGAATAACGATATTGTAGCGAAAACAAACTTTACTATTCTATTTGTGACGTAATATTATAAGTAAATCATAATGTCTTGAACATTCCCTAACATTTAAAAAATTAACTGTAAAGATTTTTCCAACAGCAAATGATGGATGTTAAGGAACTTCCCATAACCAAGTATATTAAATATATAATTAATTTTATTATATTTAATGTGCTTGGGTGCACAAAGAAATTAATTATTAATAAATATAAATTTAGAGAAAGGAAAAACATTACTGGTAACACCGAAGTCATTTGACTTTAATTTTGATTCGTTTCCATTCTAAGATCAATATTAAAATACCAATTTCTTTTTTCTTAGTGGGTAAATTTACGAGAACTTAAAATTTAACTAAAAGAAAATGGCTTTGACTACCAATAAAGCATGTCAAATAAACTATCTATATGGATCATTTATGCAATTTATATTTACAATAACGACGATCCAAATTCGGTCGAGATTATACGAAAACTTGGAAATTTTCTTTTTGTAAACTGGCCGTAAAAAAGTGTAGACTATATATGATATAGAACTTTCTAATCTGTTCGTAGATTAAATTTTTTGTATTGAAGATATATTCTGTTAGGAATTTTCGTTTCTCATGTTCCCAATACCGTTCGTGAATGAATTAAAAGGTGTACGGAGCGACATTCGATTGAGAATGAATGGATTTCGTTTGATACTTACATCGAGCCTTTCGAGTACCATCGCCCTCACTCTGGCGTATAGAGCCTCCTCCCTCGAACGGGCAGCGTCACGGATTTCACGCACTAAGTCGGTGAGGAAACCAGGCGGGTACTGGCCGTTGAGGAAACCTGCGAACAATAGTTACCTTTCGTTTAAATCTATATCCTTACAATACTTTTAATCTGAAAGTGTTCGTCGGTTTGTTCAGGTGGTAGAGCCACGCAGCTGTTCCCGCTGCTGAATGGGTCGGCTCGAACCGGATTAGTACCACGACCTCACAGAAAATCGGCGTGAAGTGGAAGTGTTTTTGCTTCCGCAT
>DWHO01000297.1:0-21948 GCA_018247575.1 Eurytides lysithous rurik | reverse complement strand
CATTGCCCTCCGCGGGATTCGAACCCACGACCCCCGTTTTGTAAAGCCTATACCACTAGGCCACGGAGGCAGTCAATTTACATATGCGAGTACGTTAATACGTTCATTGCAGTGTGGACGGTGTGTACAGAAGATTGATTTTCGCTAAATTTCGCCAGCCCCGGGCTTCATACCCGTTCGCTTGATAACGTCGATTCCACCTATCCGTCGCCCGCTATGTCACTGTCGCTTATCGGTCGCAAATCGTATCATGTCAGCGATCAATAACACTCAGTGCTCGTAACGTAGCGAAATACAACGAATTATCAAGTGTACTGTAAATGCACACGGATAAACTTGTTATTTTGCTTCACAAAGGGTTCATTTACATCGAATTCGTGTGAACACGAATTTCTATCACTCAGATTATTCTGTGCTATTATAAATATTAACAATATACTCGTTAATGGCTCAAGGAATATTTTTTAATCTCTGAAGTACCAAAAATCAAAATATCTTTTCAATTTAGGCATATTAAAGAAAAATTGAGAATTGCTCTAGCTACGCAAATTAGCACATCAAAGAGTTTTATATTAGAGATTATATCAGATTATTCATCATTTAGCGGATATGAAAATCTAGAGAACTAGAAAACGATTTTTAGTCGAACTAATGTCGTTAACAACTAAGATAGAGATATGGTCAGTTTTAGTGATGACCGCTAATATGCAAGTGATTAAATATCTATTTGTATGATGATATTATGGAAAAATGACTCAAACAATTACACTTATTATGTCTGCCACGATCGGATCAAGCGCGGAAAGAGAGATATATAGATAAAGCATTTGCATTTTTTTTGCATTTTTTGCTTTTTTTTTAAACACTGCCCCTGCATCCGCATAATACCGGTAGCTTCAAGCCTCCGCTGATTAATATCGGTTTCGGTTTATCGATTTATATGCTTATCAAATGCGTAGATCATCATGTAAGATGGCACTCTGGTCAATTGCCTGATTGATTCTAGAGAGATAGCGTGAACCTAATTTAGAAACGAGGACATAATGTCATTTTGTTATAGTATAAAATTATACACGTATTGTGCATTAAGCCTTAGACAACCGGGTTTGCAAAACGTTGGCAACCAAATCACTACTTAGTGTAGATGTATCAACAAGTTGAAAGCGCTATTGCGATCGGTAATAGGATGTACAGCCCTCCGCAATATGGCTTTCGCTTTACCGTCGATGGACTTGAATGCAAATTACAATCAACAGTCGCATTTAGGGAAGATCCACACTGTAATATTAATCACAGTTCGATCTCGGTGTAACCTCATTGACATATAATCATCACAACATACATATACAGCATCAATAAAATTTCCTGACTGTAATAGAACTTTCCCAGAACTTCCTGTGGATAGTATGATGTGGCTCACTTCCCCTCTCCTTTTATCCATTCTCCCCTCCCCCTAACTAATCCCAACTTAAATGCCGGTAACACATTCGCGGTTTCTTTGAAGTTGTGAATGTCTATGGGTAGCGGTTATCGCTTACGAGCAGGTAAGCCACTTGCTCGTTTGCCATCTAATCTATAAAAAATTAATACACTGTATCACAATCAACAATATTTTAACATATCAAAATCGGCATGCAACGTGATCGTAATCATAATTAGTACTGCTCTTACAAGTGACCATATTCAAACAAATGCCTTGAAAAGTGTTAGGTAATGAAATGTGAAATCGTTTATGATTAAAAAAGCTTAGCATAGCGTATATAGCATCCATTTCTCATTTTTACATAGATACTACAACCACTAGCAATAAAGTAAGCCTCCCACGACCTATTTGAATGAAAATAAGAACCGCTCTCAGTAAGTTTTCTTGAGATGAAAAGATGGGAAGATGGAAAATGTGAGAGGGCCGTAACCGGTACGGAGAAAACAAATTACATTGTCTGCATAAAATAGAGGTGACAATGATCACTTAAGGTGGAAAAGGAGGGTAATTTCGATCTTGCCGCGAGGAGGGCAACGACTTTGCTATAATAACAGTTTTACGGGCGAAACGGTTTATTTATCAGCAGGGGGTAATATATTAGTTTTATTGAGCTATTGCCAGACGTCGCTCGAGTTATGTCACGGAGGTGCTTGCGAAACTGATTGTAATAAAGAATTAAAACAACACATAAAAAATTATTATCTACAATTCTATTTATTATTGCCTCTTTTTCAAGGCGTGCTCCAAAAAATCTTGTGGTAGACACATTTTAGCTTTCAAAGAGATTAAACTTTTCAACCTCAACAAATTTCGGATCCCTTCTGGGATTTTAATGTAAGGTAAGCACGGTAGGGAATATATTAAAATTGAACGTGATCCTGAGATATATTTTGATATTACGCACAGGACGGATTTGGGAAAAACATTTTAGATGTTGGATTAAATTCATGTTTTATTTCTCTATTTATAAAAAACTTAAACTTGAACTTGTGAATTAATTCTCTTAGAAATTATTTACAATAATAAATAAGCACTTTTATACTGAAATAGAATATGAAAACTTAATATTATTTAAAGCATAACAAAATAGACAAAGTACTACATAAGAAACAAATCACAGTGAATTACTATTACGCCAAGACCATACTTCGATTTTTGATTTAATTATGCATGGGTTCATGTTAGAACCCACGGAGGAAAAAAATTGTATTTCTGAAAAGCTGGCCAAAACAAATTAGATTTTCGTTATAAAATCTAATAAACAAATTTTCCTTGAATTTTTTTTACAATAACGTTCAGTAAAATAAAATAAAATCTATCAATACACAAAAAAATTAAGGTATATAATTGATAAAACAGTACATTTAGTGGCAGCCTTTGGTTTGATAAATATGGCTAAGGTCAAGGTGATTCCATTACATTGGCCATCAGTACTGTAATTTTAGACACCTTTAAGTTGAACTACATCATATTTCAGTGTTACCAAAGAGGTTGTTTGAGTCATCGAAGGCTTTTAAAAAAGTATTAACAACGGAACGACATTATCAATGAGTAACAGTATATTTAGAAAAGGCGTGGTGACATCCACGAAATATTCACCTCACAGTTTTCACAATATTGAAAAGGTAAGGAGGGAGGGCTTATAAAACATCGCTACGTTTTATAAGCTATAATTTATTACAGCTTATAAAATTTTATTATAGCTTATAGTTATCCAAGCAGCAATAAAAGCGCTACAGAGTTCTGGTTTGAAGGGAAGTATTGCCAGCGTAACTACTGGATAGATATACGACATCTTAAATCTCTGAGTAGTAATAATGATGTTCTGTCGACCCATTCCGGCCATAGCGGCTGATCTATAAGAGATCAGCCACGTGCACAGGATATACTATAGTGCACAAGCGTTTGCTCAGACACGGGTGTACTCACTTTCCCTTTAATCTCAAGCACGATGGGACGGATAACCGACACGACCGGATAGAGATCAGGCGTAGGGGGGGTGACATTGAAACGACCTCTTAATAACGACTTCTCCAAGTCAATGCTAGTTGATGTCGATAAGAAACCGGGACCGACTTTTACATATCCATCCGACGCATGGATCAACCTACTTTTCAGGATTACAGGACAGGACAGGATAAAGTCGTTTCCCTCCGCGGGATTCGAAACCACGATCCCCGATTTATAAAGCGCGGGCCTATAACACTAGATCACGAAGTAAAACTCTAAGTAACTAGAGCAGGGCATAGTCGAGCAGTCTGGTGCTGTATGGCGTTGAGTAGTTAAGAGTGTCGCTTACAATCAGACATTCGTCTCTTAAAAAAATTACCCATAAAAAATCCCAGCTAGTCCTTCCTTGACACAGATCTAAAAGTATAGTACAGTAGTATCTTTCTCGTAGTTATGGAGTAACGGATTGATTTGATTTTGGGCGTGTCAATATGGGTAAACTAGTTTCTGTCCCGAGAAAATACTAAAAAAGAATAAATCAACATCAAATTGAAATCTACGCGAACAAAGTAGAGTCACCGCGAGTAAACCCTAGTTTCATTCATACCATTAATGACCTCAGTATCATAACGTAGCGTAAGAAACAATTGTAATAACATATGTAATATATACGTAATATTTGTATTTTTATTTGTACACAATTCCAAAAACAAATTGAGATTGAAGGACAAAACTAAACGTGATAATCTCAGTACCTTACGAATACATTTTTATAATAAGTACAAATTTCGTACATTAGTCCTGCACTATGCGTACTGACTCTAGTTATGAATACCCAAATTAGACTTTTTCTAGCGGTCTTAATTATTTTTGAGAAATTCTGAAAATTTTCTATATTGACTTCGTATTTGTTCATTTACCGTTCAACAAGAGACATTTGTGATGGTAGAAATCTATTGTTTTTTCAAAGCAAACTTTGATTTTATTGTAGGTATTTACCGTTTCCCATAGTTTTCAATGCATTTAACTCCTTGCTCTTTCTTCCCTTTAATTTGTTATTATGTTTAATGTTTGAATCTATTTTTATTGAAATATGAACCAAACGTAATTAGTATATACTTATTTTCTTATAGAGTAGGCGAACAAGCGAGCGGCTCGCCTGATGGAAAACGATAATAACCGCCCATGGACATTTGCAACGTCGAACGTTTTGCGAATGCGTTGCTAGCCTTAAGGGCGGAGTTTTGAATAGAAAAGGGGAGGAGGAAGCAAGAAAAGGAAGAATGAGGCTAGAAAATTCTAGAAAGGGAGGGGGTGGGCCAACGGCCACCTCACTCAAACGCGGAAGCACAAGCACTTCCTCTTTACGCCGTTTTTCTGTGCGGTCGTAGTACTTATCGGATTCAAACCGGCCTATTCAGCAGTAGCGAAAGCAACTGCGTAGCTCTACCAACGTAAAAATATATGTATATACTTATTGTGTTTCGTTTTTTTTTCTTAAAGGTATTGGTATAATTAACAGTAAGTTAATATATACAATATTGTTTAGCAAACAGAAATATAATTAATTATGCTTTAAAAAAAATTCAGAGATCGAACATAAAATAAGAACCTATATTTTATTCGATTATGCACCCGTCCCAGCCATCGCGACAACAAAAGTAATAAAATTTTAACATCATGTTCCGGAATTCAATTTTCAATCTAGGCCATAAAGTAAAAACACTTGTTTATAAAAGATAATATCGCGCTCTAGTTATAAATTCCGCTTGTTTTTCTTTAAAAAAAAAATAACGCCACCTATTAACTTGCGATGGTAGAGCCATCCAGCTGCTGAATGGGCCGGATGAACCGGGTCAGTACCACGACCTCACATAAAATCTTCCTTCCTTCTTTCAAAAATTCACCCCCTTCTTTAAAGGTTGGAAACGCATTTGCAAAATTTATAATGTTGCAAATGTTCATGGGCGGTGGTGATTACTTACCATCAGGTGAGCCACTTGCCCGTTTGTCAGCCTTCACCGTAAAAAAAAAAACTTGAGTGTATATAAAAAGTATCTTATGCCTAAACGGTGATTGAAAAAGTAACGTGTTAGGAAAATTTGAATTAATACAGTTACATATTTACAAAGATAAAATGCGAATGCGTAATATGAAAAGAGTTTCTTATGAAACACAGTGACTGTACCCATTCTCAGTATTTATCCTATTTTATAAAATTAATTTTATTTGGCGAACCACTCGCTCGTATGCTCATATAAAATATTAGTTTTCTATCATTAGTTTAGTTTAGGCATATTTTTAGTTTTTCAGACAAAAATAAAAATGTTTGCATATTCACATCGATGATTTCAACATTGCAGTGTACTTTAAAATTCTTCGCCTTAAACTTCATACGTAAAATATATTTAAAAAATTTAAGTAATTTTGTGATGGAGCAATTTCAAATTCAAATGACTTATAACGTTTATAGCATCTGTTATTTGCCACACAAAGTAATCAAAATACAAGTTAGAATGTAGTATAAATACAATATTTTAATGACAAAGTATGTCGGTGGCACAAAGTTATCAAAACTGTCTAATCACGATAGATACCAAACTAGATAAATAGAGAAAATAATTTATTGTAACGCCGCAGGGAAATCGACGTTGAATTGCAGAAAATTGCTTTCCTCCCCTTAGAAATATCGAGATCATCTTACAGCCAAACGTCATAACAATGGCTGCTGAAGAGGCAACACTGTTTTTATTTCACGTCAAAATAAATTTATGAATTTATGCAGAATAAATATTATCAAAACTTTTTATCACAAGTGAATTGTGACCTATAAGAAGTAAATATATATTATATGTATATAATTAACTTTAATAAATTATTGAATGTAAATTAATTTATAAGAAAAAAATAAAGCAAAAAAGTGAAACTCTGTGAGACTGTAATATTCACCTGTGGGGCCTTCTCTCTTCCTCCGGCTCTTCCTTCAAAAATGACGGCTGTAAACTGAATCTGCGTCGAAATTGGTGTCTGCCCTTCATAGTGGTAGCTGACGAGCACTCAACACATGCTAGAATTGTTATCAGTTCACGTCCAATAGCTCGTGGCGGTGCAGTACGCGTGTTCTGAACTCGGCGCGTTACGTGCGCGTTTGAAGACGATCAGCGAGCGAGTGGCGGCATACGCGCCACCCCGCACCGCATAAAGCTCGCAGAGCGTTCAAATGGGACAGAAAATTTCGCTACACTAAGCATTTTCTTGTTTTCAACGAGGAAAGTAACGCCGACGAACGCCTCTTGTAAAGCCTTTTAACTAAAAAGTGTAATGAAACAACAAAATAACAAGATGTTCATATTTTATAATAACTAAAACTAACTGTTGATAATGATAATATTTGTTTGAAAAATTTAAAAACTACTTTTTATCATTAATGAAAATAATAACGGCCGCTAAAGGCAATATCTAAATATGTATGTGTACATATTTATATATTGATATAACGTGTAAGAAGGGCCAAAATGCAAACCGTGTTTATTTTGTTTAAAAATGAATAGAATATTATTTTTATGACGGTTCATATACGAAATTCATTTCTGAAAAAAATTGTAACCAATTTAAAATATACAAAGAGACTCTTTTAAAGTACTTACAACACCAATAGATAATAGCTAATTCAAATAATTAGTAGTAACAACTGAGAACAAAATTGTCAACTATGAAAATAGCATTATTTTCATTGCCGATAACCACATTACACATCAATATTTTCACAGAACAAATATCATCAATGGTCCAATATACTACCAAAGTGCTTATTATACTATTACTTAGCGGAAATTAAATTGAAATGGTTATTAATTACTTTGAATTCAGTTTACTTATTTCTATTACAAGTTAATATCGGTTTACAATAAAAAATGGCAAGTCTAATAATAAATTATAATTTTCATCTCCTTTTTCAACTATTCATACAATACAAATAATTGTAAATTAATATTAATACAAATTATTTTCATCCATCTTGACTATTGTAAATATCAAATATCTACAAAATAACTGTTGGTAATGTATTTAGTTATGTAAAGTTTTAAGTTTGTATGTTTTAACTTTCTGCATTTCTAAACCATAGGCCAGATGGTTTCTTGTTTTGAGATTCCAACGAAAGTTTCCTTTTAGGTAGCATTGCAATGCGCGCCGGATACAGATGGGTATCAATTAGGAATTCCAATCTTATGTTCCATACAAGTTAAAACTTTCACGACGTTTCTTATTTTGTCTAGAAGGTTTATGAACATTACAATGTAGTTTATAGTTTATGGCCTACACCAAAATAAGTTTTTTTAAACAGTTAGCCATTAAAATCTCTGTAACAAGTGCATGTAACAGGTATATACAGGCCTTTATAAGCACTTATGAATTTCATTTTTATATCCCAGTTCGCTAGGAAGCTACAACCGACTAGATCGGAATGCAGTTTTGCTGAGAAGAGCGGGCGAGAAACTCGACAGTTGATCTTTTAAAATACTGTTACAATTACAATATGCCTTAATGCTATATAATAGCTGTCCCACATGACCACAAACTTGAACAGTATAACAGAATCATCCAATAGAAAATGTCTAATTTTAGTTTTAAAACGTTCAGGTGGTAGATCCAGGAGATCTTGTGGAATTTCACTATATAAGCATACACTCAGGCCCATGAAGGATTTTTTCAAGTTTTGCCGACGAAATCGAGGTGTTACAAGCTTATTCTTATTTCTAGTGTTTACCTCGTGTTTGTCACTGAGTTTCAAGTAAGTATTAAAATAATTAATTTATCGGATAATGTTACATGTTACAGAGTATATGTATATTGTAAAGCAACCAAGACAAAGGACATCATCGTCAGACACTAACCCGATCGGCGTTAATAAGCGCCTCTATGTCTGTTCCCTTGTCAATGCAGTGCGATGATAATAAAAAATAAACCTCAGGTAATATCCTTTTAATAGTAACAGTTCTTGTATCGTATTGCCCATCCTTCTCACTCCTTCCTCTCTCACTCCCTTCACTACTTCTTCCTCTATTCCTCTCACCCCTCCTCCCTCCTTCTTTAAAAAATTCCTCCCCTTAAAGGCTGGTAAAGCATTTGCTAGTTCTGTGATGTTGCAAATGTCTATGGGCGGCGGTGATCACGTACCACCAAGTGAGCTGGTTGCTCATTTGTTAGCTTAATCCAAGAAAGAAAAAATTGTGTTGTAAAAGTGTTTGAATATATGAAACTTTAATGTATGCTCTAGCTATGTACAAAATAATATGTTTGACAAATATTAAAAAAATCTAATCAACCACTAACACAGAAGGGCATCCACGGTGAAATGAAATTTATTTCTCATCCGAATCTATAAATTCTTTAGTCTTAAGCGATGTAGATTTCGTATTCCAATCTTTTAGCGAAATATTCTTACCCAATAATAATATGCAGTACAGGGAAAACCTTTCTCTCTGAATTGCTTCTTAAACCTATTTAGAATAAATGTATTAAAGCAGTGACGATGTCTATACGTTTATTGGAGACGCAGTTTTATTGGAGTTAAATATACGGCCACCATTATTATCACGGTCTACCAATATCTTATACAAGCTCAGGCAGCCTTTGTTAACTTTTATCTTTTGATGTTTTCCTACTAGTTCGTTTTACTCGACTGATGTCAAAAAAGCCGTTTATCGTTTAGAAATAAAACAGTGTGCGGCAAATGAATAAAACGATAGTGTTCGTTGATAATTGTTCGAAATGTCGCAATTGATAATATTTGTATTTTAGTACCCGACTGCGGCTGTTTGTAAGTATACGTATTTGTATGATTATACATTATATTTTGTATTTGAATTAATTATTAATTAATTCAAATTCATGTTTTTATAATCATTAATTTTATTATTTATCAGTTTCAAAGTTCAGTTTAATTTATTATTTATTTATTTATTAATCAAATTCCCCTGACGTAGTACACAAAATTTTAGAATATATAATAGTTAAGGATCGCATCCATATTATAGGATAGGTACAGGTATATATAAATGTTGCAAAAATTAATTAACTCTAAAATATTAAATACAACGATCGAAACATGCGTGAGGAATGATCGTGTCCAACCTCTCTTAAAAACTTTCGACGCAAATGCAATGTTTCGGTTATTAAACATATTGGTTCAGTTCGTTTACTTATATTTAACATTTTTTTCTCAAAATTTAGTAAAGTAAAAGAAGCGTGTTTTGGTTATAAAGTAAATAATAAATAATTAATTCAACAGTAACACGATAAACTATTTAGTATGTGACAGTAGTAATGATAAAAATATGTGATCCCGATTATAACCACGACAGTCTATAGGAGGTTAAGTCGTAGGTCGCAGGACATATTATAGTGTACAAGTGTTTGAGAAAATTCTGGTGCATTTTCTCTCATAATCTAATGGGATGGATATCGGATCTAACCAGACAGAGATTAGGCAATATAAGATATAATAAGATTAAACAGGGGTTATAATATTAAACTGGCCTACTCTAAGTCACCAGTTGATGTCGTCGACTAGTAGTCGGAACAGTTTTTAAAAGCGACGTATGAATCATCTTACTTATTACTCGTACTTACGCTTACCCGCCCTTACGGGGGCAAGTACGGTTTATGTCGGACTTGCACCGACTACCTACAGCGCATATAGGCAGGGTCACGGGAACATTTTTACATACTTCCGCAACCAGGCTAGCACCTTTTCAGCCCCTTCTCAGGGCCGCCAACCCTTTCCTCTCTCTCCAGGCAAGGCGTGCTGGAACATGTAGCCCGCTTGCCTACTCGACCTCTTTTATACTGGCCAACGAACGCCCGAGTCCACTGACTAAGGTCGTGGGAGCTAGAAACTGGCCTGCCTGCATTCCTGTGCCCCGCAATCCCCCACCCCCCTTGGCTGCAGAGAACAGGGAGTTGCGGCCCCACACCACTTTCTACCTATGCTCCACAGCCTTTTCCAAGAAGCAACCAAGCGTGTTGACTCCAAAAGCCCACTCCGCCCAGCCCTAGACCGCGAGTTGACCGTGTCGAGGTTCCTCATGGCTTTGTCGTGGGTGACCCAACGTTCTATTAGGAGAGAAATAGACCGCAATTATCTCTAATTATCTCAACTGAATTGCCACGAAGCCTGAGCCTTTTCTCCCGTTGTTGATGGAAGAGGACTTCCCTGCACTCCTACAGATGACTGCCGTTGTGCCTGAATGGTCGAAAAGATGGCCGGTCCAATTATTGCTTGAGGAGACAAAATAATGGTTCCGACACTACGCTAGACCTGAATCCTCCACTGCGGATCCGTACTCTGAAGCAAAAGGTTTTGTGCTCTGGTGCAGTGATTGATACTGACCTGCAGGAATTTTATGGTAGCCACTTATTTGTTGTAGTTCCAGTTAGTTCCAGTTCTTTCTTCACTAACTTCTTCAACGCTAGGACGTGATGCCTGTTTAACGGTTTCAATAGTGCCGCATCTCCTCTTCTTTTACAGCTTTGACGAAGTGCTTTACTTCTAGGCCTAGTTGCCCACAGTGAAAGCATGTGCTGCCCTGGCCGTGTCCTACTTCGAGGCCCGAGTACCAACGACCAACCTATTAAAAAAAGGCCAGCTACGACTTTGCCGACGGCAGGGATAGGGCAACTTAACAAGATCTACCAAGCTGATGTATTTTTTTAGCTAAAAGGTTGGCCTTGTCACTACTCGTGGCTCCTGGTACTTCGAAATACCATGCCCTGGTTACCTTGACTTTCTGACAAGTGTCTACTGCCAATGAAGGGCGTAGAGACTTCTCTGAAAGCAGCCTGCCTTCAAAACTCTCAAAGCGGGCGACAATCATATTCCCAGCCACCTCAATAATTGGCCACCGGAGCAGCGCTGGCTGTGGCAACGTACTACGTACTTGAGGTGGGTGGGGATGACTGTGCCCCTCTTCGGTCCGCATGTCTGTCCGTATAGCGGCCAGTTCGTTGCGAAGCTCTGGTACTTCCGCTTACAAGCGCAGATTATCAGCCGTTAGCTTTCTAGTTCGCAGCTTGCGCGCTCTATCTACTGAATCCATCACCTCTTTCTTAAAATTGAGTTCAGCAGCCGCGTGCTTTTCAGCAATTATAGCAGCCTTTGGCTTAATGAGGCTGACATTCTACTAAGCCAGTTTTGGTCCGCGACGGTTTTCCGCTACCACTCATATTTAAGTTGCACTCCCCTACCTGGGGACGCGCCCGACGAAAGGTTATGCAACTCCACATGGGAGCTAGTAATAGCATATCCCAATTAAGAAACAAAAATTTTCTAAGAAATATTCAGTTTTTGTTTCTTAGTTGGACCATCGACCCCCGCGGGACTCGAATCTACGGCCTCTGAGTTATAAAGTGTAGGCTTTTACTTCAAGGACTCATTTTATGTTCTGAAAGAAGTAACAAAAGTATATAAATAAGATATACTTTTGTTACTTCAGTTAATATATTATTTATTATTATTATTTTATTTTACTAGCCTATAAATCATATTTACTCTATAAATCTATAGATACATGGAAAGTCGCGTGCTGAATGGTTATTTAGCTGTAAGGGAAAATAAATATTGTTTGGTTGCGTAGTTAATTTAGGTTCTGTATAGCAATTCCATAAACTATATCGGCGGTACTAGACAAAGAACGTTGCGTAAGTAAGCTCTAACAGGTACGTTCAAGTATTTGGGTGTTTCAAATATATTTGTTTAGCACCTTATCGGCTATAATATATCGTTTCTATTTTATGGGTGTAGGAATACAATGAATTTATATAAATTTAGAGATTTTTATTATCATTACCGATTTCATTTTTTTGAATACTTGCCTTATTCTTCTCATAGCCATCATAAGATGTTATGCAAATGCAATGCAATAAACAGAATAGTGATTTGTAACGATTCTCTGAACTGGTCGACTCATCGAACTGCTCAATCTGTTGGCTATATGAAAATTTAAATTGCAACCTTGCCTACTACGTCCTTTTTACGTGAGTATGCGATGGGGCTTTGTTATGACGAACTACAAATATTATGATGTATTTAACATTACGTGAGTTTGTGATTTGCTGTTTGATGGCAACCTAACTGAGTACTGACGTCCTCTGTCTTATCCATGATGATGACATTTTTAAGCGCTCACATTGATTTATTTTTCAGATCGCTGTGTTTAATAGAACTTTGAAGAATTGGAAAAAAATGCCTGCTCAACCCTTGCGGAGTGATCTGAGAAATTGTTGTACAACGAGGCAAAATGGCATTGCCACCGTCTCGGTAGTACATCATTGCGGGATTTACTCTTCTTGCTAACGGCATTCACTTTATAGAATCAATTATCGCTAGCCGTATTAGAAATTAAATTCCGCTAACGTATTTGCACCTTTTCTGATGTAGCGATTGTCTATGGCGACTGTGGTAAACTGCCATTAGGTAAGCCACTTGTTCGTTCATTATCTTCTCTAGTAAAAAGTCATCTCAGCGAAAAATCGTGACGTACAGCACAGGCCTTTATAATTAAAAATAGTAGTTTTTCCGCTTACACAACGATCTTATTAACCCTGTGTTTATTTATATTGTAATTATAAATGTAATCCTTCTATACCTTCTAACATACTACCGACTGGTTAAATTATATTCAGTCACTTTAAATAATAAAATCTACTATATATAGTGTGTTTGTATGTGTGTGTGTAATTTGTATATATATATTATATATTTGCACTGACAACAATTTTTCTCTACGCCAAAACAATTAAAATAGTACATAAATTTAATTAATTGCCCTGCTAGTGTTGAAATTCTTATGTACAACACCTAAGCCTTGCAGCATACCATCAAATCCTATTAGTATATGAAAGGAAGCGTAAATTTCACACGACCCATAAGTCGGCTTACCGGTCTTACCCTTAGAAAGTCGTTTTATATTTAAATAAATTGAATTACGGAACACACATATCTGAATTAGTAGTATATTTAATTTTGTTACATATTAAATTGTTTGGTGGAAACTATAAAAGATGCAAACTAATAAACAGAGCGCGCATTCGTTATTTGTTTTTCCCTCTAAAAGGATGTTACACTACGAAAACAATTAATGTCACGTTCCCGAAGCTCACTTTAGTGCTATAGGTATTGTAACGAACAGAATTGGAAATTTTATCGTTACTTTACGAGTACAGCAATTATGGATGCTCTAATGGTGGACAGATGAGAAATATTAAAAAAAATGCAAATATTAACATTTGTATCGGAATATCTTTGACTATTACAGAAAGTATTTATAATTTAAATAAGAAACATATGTTGGTATAATACTCATTTGAAAGTCTTAATTTTAATTTTTAAAAAGTTTTAATTGAACTTCTTAAATAAAATGTTTCGACAACGCATTTGCAAGTGTCCTGACGTTGCGAAGTCCATTTGAAATGATCTTTGTCTGAATAAGAAATGCCCTTCTTCTTCCGTGGAAAATCCTTTATGGACCTTATGTAACCTTGTGGGAAAAGCGACAGGGATAAATTGAGGAAGTCCCGGACGGAGACCATCTTAAAAAACCCACGTTGCCCCTTGTGTTTTGTCGCATTAGCCGGGGACACCGGAACACATAATCGCAATCTTCCGCGACCCCAGCATGGCTTTGGCTTTCTTAGAGCTTCTCTTTCCACTCGTGCAATTAGAATTGCACCCTCAGTAGCCTGGCCCAGGAAAATCCCCAAACCTCCAAGACCTCTTTCTACCATAGCACGAATCAATGTAGATTAGCTCGTAATGTCCTAACTAAACTAAGAAACGAGGACGTAAATTAATTTATCTCCGTGGAATTCGAACCCAAAGCTTCCAATTTTCTATGTATGTTTGTTGTATTGTATGTTTTTGTTCTAGACTGTCTCATAAGTTTTCAGTTCAACAAGTATGGTTGGCAGTTGTTATTACACCCAGCATATTCAAGCTACTGAATTCCAGTTATAAGACATTATGGACTTCTACGTCTTCTTCTTTAGTGCCAATATGATGCCAGTAATTTATTACGCAATATCGTATAATAATAATGGCTATTCCAGATCAGATACTGCTAAAAGCACTGCACTGCTAAAGTTCAGATAAGTTTGTAATATGTCGCCGTTTCGTGTCATGAAGATACACATATATTGAGGAATTTTCTTGTACTATTGTCCTTCAAACGGGAACATGATAATCCACTAGCACTTGCGACTATTTCTCTAAGATTCTTGCTATTGCTTTAAGTTTTGTACCGAGTATTACTCTAGGAGGACTTTACTAAACATTCCTTTGCTTCATCACTATTAAAAGATACATAAGCCCGTTTACTAATTTAAATTACTGTACTCTCGACAATAACCGATTCTGATAAAAGGAAAATATTGCTAAATGGAAATTTAATTTCAATCCAACATCCACCCGAAAAACTTAGGAGACTTAAAAGATTATCAATATCCCGGTCAATTCACTGTCTTTTCCCCGACGTCTTAAGACATAATCAATTTTGTCTTACAAGTACGTGCCACTCGCTGTCATTGACATTCACTTATCAGTTACTAGCCGCAAGTGCCAAATACTGTAGAGGAAGACGCGTCATATTTTATAAATGAAGGACACCCCTCATTCATTCCGGTCATGAAACCATTTTCGGTCAAATAATTTATCGCAGGTGATCTTATAGGTCGTACTATAACCGTATATTCTCAAGTTTTCATTGCCTTAATAGAATTTTGGATAAGGTATAATAATATATTTTATAATCATAGAAAACTTCGCAACTTTAGGAATTCCCAATTAATCTTGAAAGAGAAAGCCTTTTTTATTAGAATAAGTTGCCCTAGAACCAAAAAGATTTACCAATCATGATACGATGAATCTCATAAATGTTTATGATCTTAATCCAATACAAACCTTACCATCATTATTATTAAGTTAGCTCTTGTTCGTGTGTCATAAACAATCGCCAAAGCATTAACAAAATTTTAAACCTCACCATGTACGTGGTGTCGACTGTTGACGTGGACTTATAATGCGTTTGTTGTCGCGCATTTTTAATAAACTGAACAACAAAGCTTGGGATTAACCGTGAAATGTATACGACTTCATCATGCGTCGGTGGTTTGATTATATTTACTACAGATTTATCATATTCATTGTTTTCCAATTCTCTTCTTAAATAATATCGACTATAACTGGAGTCTTTTTAATTTTAATCAATCAATTCCAAATTCAGAAAACACTTTTCCATCAGTTCAAAATGTATTTTAAATGTTACGTCAAGTAGAAATATCGCTTGTTTTGTAACCGTAGCGAAGTGATTAATTTATCGTTTCTATAGGGACCACGCAGTAAATAAGTTGCAGCACTGATTTTGTGCGTAAGCTGAGTAAAGATACGCAAGGGAGTTGTGATTCATAGTCGGCTGAGGATCAAGACGGGAGGGTTTTTGCCGCGTTAAATCAAACTGTCCTAATGCCTGGAAACGTATTAATAAAGTTGTAGCGCGTCTTTGTGCCTTGATCCACAAAATTTATACCTTCTGTAACATATATATGGCTGTGATTTATTATACTAAATAAGTGTAAAATTTGCTTACATGCATATATTTTTTAATTTGCTCTTGTTGTAAAATAAATGTAGAGACACGTAAGCCGTTTGTTTGTTGTTTGTTGTATCGTCGGGCGTGCTCTGCAATTCTCTCACGGATAAGATAATAATTAATTTTTATTTCCGTTTCTGTTATCCTATCCGTTTTAAAAAAATTAAAACGGATAAGATAAGAAGGTATTTCTTTGAAAAAATTACCCCTGAAATCGGAACATAGTAAAGCTTGCTCATTACTATCTTACAGTAAAATTATTGGTAGTATTGTGGTTCATTCCCATGCGGATTTTGCAAAAGAGTCCTTCTTCATAAAAAGCATGTCAGCCAGATAGAAATACTATACGGTTACCTGGTATTCTGTCTACGACTGTTGAGATCTTTGGAGGATGTGCCTTTAAAAAATAATTATGTGTATGTAATTATGGGTCTTTATTTACTAATACACGTAGGGCAAATATTATATTCAGTTCACTATAATATTTTTAGTGCAAAAATCAAATCAAGTTATATTTATCGAAATAAGCTCGTACAAGCACTTTTAAATCTTCATTTTTGTTTCTCAGTTCGTGAGGAAGCTCACTGGCTCAAAGTGGGGTTCTGCTAAAGAAGAGCCGGTGAGTAAATATAATAATATAAAAATGAATATTACTAGTAAACAGTTATTACGTTCTTCTGGGCTATTAAAGCAGTTTTGAGAACAAAAGCCTTCGAAGAATTCACCACTACCAGGTAAAAAGCAACACAAATTAATACACACAACTGGCAGCGAGCTTCATCACCTTACGATTGCGACATATTTTTGATGAGTGAATACTTCTCTTAAGAAATTTAGGAAAGTCAACTTGCTAACTCATAGTTTTTTTTCACGAGAACAGAACGATAGATTTCCGCAAGATAATGAGTCTATGTTGTACAATAAACATTTTTCTTGCATAGGATTGCAGCTTCAGACGTTTAGAGCAGCATCGAACGTTTTAAAGTAATATAAGTTGAAATTTTACATCGATATATCTAGGCGAGATGAACTTTTTAGTTCACCACCATATGTCGACGTCAAATATCCCTCCTATTTTGGTCATAAAACTATTGTCCTAATAACCCACGTCCCTTATCGCCAGGCAACTGTAGTGTCTCAAATTATTCTTTTCCTGTTCTTAAAACATACATAGGTTATTTAGAAGAATTACTTGTAATTAATTTCGAAGGGTAAAGGGAGCAAAAGTGGGCGGGACAAATGCGTATTATATTGCAAGTAATTTATCACTACGCTTCTAGCTCCGAATAAGCGTAATAATTTATTTTGTCGCATTATTTCCTCTTCGGTCGTTGTCGATACGCGATACGAGACAATGTTTTATAGAAAGAAAAATACGAGGTCGTGAATACACGTATTGACAGAGGTAGCGCAATTTTGTCTAATTTTTTTTTTAATAAAATTAGGTGACGAAAAAAGCGGGTCGAATGCCTTAGAGTAAACTATATATAGATATTTGTCTATAACAATATATACCATACAGAACTTAGGACGTCATAAATATGACTTCATTTTGCATTGTTTAGTATAACGCTTAAAGTATTTCCCTTCCATACGCTTACCAGTGAGTAATGCAGTCTCAAAATTCCTCTTTTGAAATGATCATGCATGTCGCATGCGTGGTGTGCTGAAATCATCATAAAAAGGAAAATAAACTTTAATTACTTAGAACTTCATAGATTTTTAAATTTTACTGAAATCTGAGGGTTCTTGTGCTTTAATTGAGTTTTCAATACACCGCCGGTTCAAGGAGTCTGCAATTGTTTTCATTTTTTGGACCAATTCAGCCCTCATATTACATTCAGAAACCTTACGTTCTCGCAACAGAACATTAATACTTTCCTTAGCGACGATAAGCAAGACTATTGACATAAAGAACTTTTTAATTTTAAGCGAGACAATGGTTTCATTTTCCATCTTCTTTGGATCCCTTAATGGAGACAGGACAATTGCCCAAAAAAAAAAAGTTACATTACATCTTTTAAGTAACTTTACTTAATATAAGAATAAAATATAAAACGCTTGTTATGCCAATTTTAATACACTTTAGTCATTTTTAAAACTAAGTTTTCTTTTGTTTAATTGGATAAAATGAAGTTTCTCAATGGAACTAATTTATAAATAAACATAATCTTAAAAAATCATTTCGAGCTTTTAAGGTCGAAACCGAAGAGACAATCCCTAGAATAGAAAATCTTGTTTAATTCGTAATGAACACTTAATAGCCTCGAAAATATTTTGTGTAGTTTAATATTAAAATAAATATAGATAAGTCTTAAAATTGTAGAATGCTCTTAATAGAGAATAGACAAATACTGTAAATAAGATAAAATGCAAAATTAAAATTTATTAAACCTTATAATAACACGAGATAACGAAAACGTTAAAAACGATAAAATCCTCAACTTACTCTAATTTCTCCAAAAAAAAAAGAAAAAAAAAAGAAAAACAGCCTAAATATGTCCCAATGGTGGGCTCAGGCCTCCTCTATACAGAGGGTATAAGGGCACAGACCGCCACGCGGCTCCACCGCGGATTGGCGGACTTCACATATTTAAGATGTTTGTTATTTGTTTCTTAAATATGCAGGTATCCTCACAATGTTTTTCTTCGCCGGTTGAGCACGTGGTAAATCAGCACTTAAAATTGTTAATTATAAATTGACAAATTCAGTGGTGCCGGCACCGGGATTTGAACGCAGATCGCTCGAGTATATTGAATTAATAGCGAGCGCGAGAGTGAAAGGCACCATTTACAAATATTCAATTTTATATTTTTATATTTGGTAGTTTTTTCTGCTGAGTCTGCATGGTATGGTACAAAACAACTAGTAAAAATGACAAATATTTATGTCTCTCCCTCTCTTTCTAATCCACGAAAAGCTACAGGGCCCACTAGGGGGCGGTACTGCCCACGTTGAGAAGCTATGGGACACTTCATCTTATATCTAAATAACGAGCATGGCGATGTGTCAAGCTGCTGAACGGAAGTAGTTGAAATTACCGTGAGGCGATGTTCTCGTCAGTTTTATTTGGCAAAAAAAAATTGTTTTTTTTGCGCAATAAAATTGAAGACCACCGACAAAGAACGACACATAAATACGTACACACAAAACAATATAATACAAAATTCAGAATTATTACACACACTTTCACCCATTTACAATAAACTAACATTATTGGTACAACGATGCATTACACTAATCGATTGAAATCCTTCATAATTAATGGTTACAAACTGAGAATTTGCAAGATAAAGATGTGGTTCTGTTCTGTGTATTAAAAAAAAAAAACAACAATAATTCAGAACAATAAAACCTGAATGAGCGAAGTCAAACAACATGTTGATTTTATTTATTTGACTATTACTGTTCAGTACGACATTTTGTTTTTTTTTTTTCAAATATTAAAAGTGATGCTGGATCATTTTAAATGCAGAAAAGAACATATAAATTCAATATTAGAATTAAGACTTAGTTGAACAGTGAACTATTGAAGCGGCTGCTATATTTAGTGATACGATCATATTTCTGAAGACTTATAATCTGATACAGTTGTTGTTTAGACGTTCTCGCTTGTTAGTAAGGTCTTTGTTATAGTGTGGCTAACGAACATCTGCACAAGCATTGGCTTGATATCAAATTTATTATGATGAGTACGATATAGTATATCTTGAGAGGTCCTTTATTTTTTTGAAATTAAAGAAAAATTGCAATTTCCTGATCCAGAGATATTTATAAATTTGTGGTTTTTAAATACCAATTCTGTATATAAGAAGACCATTTGTGGTAGACGAACCATATAAATGTGCGTAATGAGGCTGCAAATTTGACAAAAAATTTCTCCTTAAATCAAATCTAATCGAAGCGAACCAAATAGTGCTTTGCTTTTCTTCCATTTTTAAATTTTCTACTTATTTTAGACCTTACGTCGCGTATTTTAAAAAAAATGTGGAAGGAAATTTGCAAACGTATTATACAAACTATGGTCCCTTTGACTATGAACGCTTTTTTTTAATGTTCACATTTTAACATAAAATATAGATGCATTAATATGGCGATTAAAATGTTAAACATTCTAAAAAGTTTTAGAACGTTTTCTGCGCTATTAGTTTCAATTTTCATTTTTTTTAAATATGTATATAATTTTTTTAGTTGTTATCATATTGCCAATATTCAAGCGCCAACTTTTAAGAAACCACCAAAAATGTTTTCAAAATATTACTTATACAATTGATACTGTATTATAGTATTTCAGAAAAATGTAAATGTGGTTGCCGATTCGTTAGAAAAAAAAAAACTTTTTAACGGTTGAGCCCGAGCGCTCTAAATAGTATTATTAAGACCGAAATTAACAATCCAAAGAATTGCAAAAAAACGAAGTAGGCGTTTCAAATACTCATTTTATTCAACAGGTAAATAAAGAAAGAGAATATTTTTCTTAATTAGGCAATGTCTGCGCTCTTGTGATTGAAGAGGGTGAAAATAAAAGCGCTTTTTCGATTGGTTATTTTCGTACTTTGAGAGGTCATTTATCTATTTTAATTTATATATGTCTTCTCTATATTGACTTTCTTTATACACTTCGAGTAAATTTGAAAGAAGAAAATTTCTGCTTGATAGAAACGTCGTGATGAAGCGTCTTTCGTCTTTCGTCTGGTGAGTGAGGTGACCGGTAGCCCATCCCCCTCCCGTCTCTTTCTCCCTCTCTTATTCCCCAGCCTTCCTTGGTCTCCATCCTCTCCCTCCCTCCCTTCCTCTCTCACCTCTACCTCCAACACTTTTTAAATCTCTCCCCCTCCTTACAGGCTGGCAACGCATTATATTCTAGGACTCGCCCTTCACCACAATCCCGAAGAAGTGTTAGAATCTTATAAAACCTTGTCTTACCGGTCGATCGTTCTACAGTTCACTACATCACAACTGATGGCCCACCCTGGCTCATAAAGAGATACTGCAGAAAATGAGTTTGATGTCATAGTAAGATGTGACACACCTGATCCTCACCACCACACGTGTCTTGCAAAGACGAAAACGGCTGACATCCCTAAGATGACTACCGTGCTCTAAATGCACGCACTGTACCTGACAGTTACCTGGTAACCAGTGTTGCTCTACAAAAAATATTCTTGTTGAAGAAAATATCAAGTTAATCAAAATAAACAATACTACCACGATAGGTATTTAATTGAATCAAAAAAATCCACTAACACATTTAAAAACTAAGCTACTAGTCATTATTTTAATCAATCAATTGATTTCATTTTGTACAAAAGATAGCTGTTACGCGTTCATAACTACGTTATAGATATGGCATTTAACCATACTGTCGTTTAAAATGGAGTTATATTTTTGTGAACGTGTAGTTTAGTTATTTATATATATCAAGTCAAAACAGACAAAACAAAAAAGGGTCTTTAAAATGTTTAAGAGAACTCGAAAATGGAAAACAATTGTAACAAAAATAAACAAGGGTAAAGAACCCAACTTTTAAAAACAATTACATATATAATGTAAATAAGTAGGTCGCAAAAAAATTACTTTTGCTTTGTATAAGCCATATGAAGAACTGATCATGTTATAAAATTATAACAACAGATCAATGAAATTATTAGAACCACCAAAATAAAATTATTTGAAAATTCGCTTTAATTTCATGTTAGCTAAATAGAACTTTCTTAACATAAATCGTTACAAGCGGATTTTTTAATTAGATGTTATTGTCAAAATTGTTTTCGAGAAAAATAAAACATATAGTTGTTTTGACTGACCCGTTGGTGTAGTGGTTAGTGCTCCTGACTGCAAAACCAAAGGTCGTGGGTTCGATTCCCACC
>DWHO01000296.1:0-21978 GCA_018247575.1 Eurytides lysithous rurik | reverse complement strand
AGAGAGCATTGACTTTGTGTTGTTGTTTCTTAGTTGGATTAGGGCATTACGGGCTGATCACGAAAAGTCGATTGCCTGAAAAGTAGGATAATCCATGCGTCGGATGTACATCATCAATAACATCTCACTAATGCTAGCGTTTTTTTTCCTACACAAAACAAAAGTTCGAAATCGTTGTTATAATTTTTGGAATAAACTAGTTACTAGACTTGTATATCTGTCGATATTCATCGATTGATTGATATATATAGTAATGAAATTAATGATGTACATTGTAACTTTTTTAAGCTGAAGAATAATACGGAACCCCTGCAATGTTAGGGCGCTGAGTTTTATGAGTGGCATTTAAGAATTCTTTTGTCAGCGACGTTTCCTTTTAAACGTTCCCCTTTTGCCAAAAACAAAAATAAAAATAATGCAGATTTCACAAAATAAAAGGGAAAAAAATAAAGCTATTCTCTTAGCTGTTGTACAATGCCTTCATGTAAGTAATTCTTGCTAACGTTTGTTAAATGTTTCATGAAATTTCAACTCCATTCGACTTATGAAATGATTTTTCAGTCCAACCTAATACTTCCTATTATACTATTCAATACTATAATACTTTTTCATTCGAATGACTAGCCCGTTGGTGTAGTGGTTAGTGCCCCTATCCACAAAGCTGAAGGTCGTGGGTTCGATTCCCACTCAGGACAAAGTATTTGTGCGATGGACAGAAGTATTTGTTGAGTTTCCTTTAAAAATTCATTGTTGAAAGTATTAAAACATTAATTTATAATAATTTATAATTAATAGTTGTCTGTTAAAACTCTTCAATAATCATTTGACAACTGAAATTTCGCATCGACTCAACATTGATCGGTGCCGGGCATTATTTTTCCTCTGCACTAACACGCGGGGGCTTTGCGGCCGACGGCCAATTTTTCAATCAACCACCATTTCGATTTTATTGAGTGGACCATTACCATGATAATATCGGGCCGTTCGTTATCGCCATATAATTGTGACGCGGGGCCGCAACGCGTAATTTATTCATTTTCGGCATGTGTTGTATCGATCGGCGCTTATTATTGTTTGCGTACGAATGGGATTTGCAGTGGCGCGGGAAAATTGGATCCTCGGTGCGACGTCGCGTTATGCGTGACTGCTTTGCGACGAGAGATTGCGCGTCACTGTCACTCTCGGGTGTCATTAGAACTTAGAGGTCGACCGTGCCGGCGCGCCACCTAGCACCGTACTGGACGTACGACTGACGCTTTCATCGAAAATTAAAAAAAAAAACTGTTTCTGTTATTGTTTTTTTTTTTTGTAAACACGTCTAGTGTAACTGGCCATTAAGATTTGTCGCATCATTCGAAAAAAAAAAAACAGTGAAATTATTACGTTTTCTTTTGTCATCTGGAATTTTAGGCTATTTCAAAATGGTTATTCCCTGTTATAGGCATAATAACGGAATATTGAAAACAAAATAGGACATGAAGTAAATTTAAGAGGGAGCGTTTGCTTTAATAAAAATTAACAATTCCCCAATAAGGTGAAACCGTTAAGTTTTATTTAACTTTACAATGTTACGTTATTAAGGTTTAATTTCAACGCAATAATGAGATACAAGTCGGATATAAATCTTTTTTCGTAATGTTTATTTTACCGCTTTTAATATTAAACAATTTTAACAGAAAGTAATTTCACCATTTCCTTCTTTCGCAGGTACTGTCGGCACTGGATATCCTGCAGCCGCCTAGCCTCGATTTCTTCCAGGAAATGTATCCTTTTGCATTATTGATTATGTTACTTTAAAGAGCGTGTCAATAATAATAAAAACAAAATTCATAGATATAATCACATTAGCGACACAGGATACAGGTTGGTTTAAAAAGAGCTGGTTATCAACGTTTAAATTTGCACAAGATTGATGCGTCATATATAAAATGTTTGGATTGTAATCTATATATTAATACGAACATTACGAAATATGCACATTACTATTTAGTTAGTAATGAGGTTCTACGAGGTTGAAGTACTCCTTGATGAAAACCCCCTTTGATATCGACACTAGGCGAATGCTACATTTGAGTTTGCCCCCCGCCCCCCTCGCATAATAGGATTAATTCTTTGTGTATTGTTACTGTGTCTTGTTACGTTCGAACGTTGACCCAGCACATGTGGGTTTGCCCAAGCGGCAGCTTCCGCGAAACGGCTCCCGCACTCGATTGAGTTACTCCGGTACCGTCATAGAGCTCCTTATCTATTCCCGATGAGTTGTATTCCCGCCGCGTTACCCGTTAAACTCGTGTTTCAGTTTCGAAATCTTGATAATTTTATAAAAATCAGTGACAAACACACAATAAATACTAGAAATAAAAATAAGCTCGTAACACCTCGATTTCGTCTCCAAAAGGTAAAAAAAATACTTCATGGGCACTGGCGTACGTACATTTAATAAAGTTCCACAAAATATCTTAGATCTACCACTTGGCCCTTTTAAAACTAAAATTGAGAACATTTTGTTGCATAAAGCTCACTACACTGTTTAGGAGTTTTTAGTAGATTAAAACGCGTGGAATTTAATTGATTGACTCGTACATGGGATAGCTATTACATTCTATTAAGCTTAACGTAATGTAACCGTATTTTAAAAGAGCAATTGTTGAGTTTCTCGCTGGCTCTTCTCAACAGAACTGCATTACGAGCCTGTAGTGGCGATTCAAAAGTGCTTGTAGAGGCCTACTTGAATAAATATGTTTTGATTTGATTTGATTTGAAAGCCTTTAATGGCGCCGCGTGGCTATTGGATTGTTTTCGATCACGATCGTTACATCGCCTATGTCGATTTGGATGTAGATTTCGAAATATCTCGATTGTTTTTCGATTGATCCGTTATACACCCAAATCTGCTTGTGTGCGGTTTTTTATACGATTTGATTTGAATGAAAATTGAAAATTTCATACACAGCACAAATGAAGAAATCGCACGAAAAAAACCCGCACAAAATAGACCGCACAAAACCAGGTTTGGGTGTTTAACTCCTCTGTTCCAGCACTTACGATAAATAAATAAATAACATGGGACAATTCACACACGGTCGTCTGACCCCAAACTAGGCAGTGCCGGTACTATGATTACCAGACAATTGATATTCATATATATATTTTAAGTGCGTACTTATATAGATAGTCAACACTCGGATGCAGAACAAATACTTCTGTTGATTGCGCAAATTGCTTCTGGGTGGGAATCGAACCCACGACCTTTGGCTTTGCAGTCAGCGGCACTGATCACTACATATACGGAATAAAAGTTATATAAGCACTTTCGCCTTTGTGACTATTCGTTACTATTGCATATGGCAACTCTCGCGGGCAGTCATAATCCAATCTTAGTTATAGTTCGTAATACGTCCTTTCTGTCTCCATATAGTTTTTTAGATTTAGATTTTAGATTTTTTAATAAAAAATAAATCGTGTGATTGTAATTCTTGTACACGGTATAACAGAAGGTCACCTTCAACACCTCCCCCTGTGTCTTTCCGGTGTCTTTAACACCGGTTCCCTTTGGTATGGTTTATAAGGAATAACCTAGTTGATTGTTGTTTTAAAAAAATAATGTTAATTTCCTTTATTTATTTAAGCTTCATTGCAAATCAATAAAAGGTGAACAAAGGGTGAACTTAAAGCCATTTGGCATTCTCTATCAGTCAGCCGGGACGTGACGAAAAATGTTGGCAGGTGCATTGTGAAATGTTTATGTACAGGTATTTTCTGTTGATAACAACCCACACAATATTTGGAACTGCTCAAAACTGCTTCGCTCCATGTCGCTTCCATTACGTTTGTATTCATCCTTTACCATTCCGTCGGATTGATTAAGTGTTTGCATTTGTAGGTTTTAAAATTATTTTTTTGCCAATCTACCCATTTATATACGTATGATTAATTATTTTGTCATGTAAAGCCTAAGGTGACGAATAACATATTTCCAAACGCAAGATTTTGTTAACGCAGAGCGCAATTCGAGGCAGCACCGTTGAACGATTCAAATCGCCCCTCACCATGATTTCCGATAGAAACATAAATTGAAAGCGGACGCGTAATAAAATCCCAAATCAAACACGGTAAAAGGGCTGAAATTGATGTTATGGCGAGATACAATTTCACGCTGTCAAATCATTCGGGCGGGCACCTCTGGCCGACGCCAATTTTTCACCTGCCCCTGCCGCCCACCTCCCTCCCGCCGTGTCGGTGTTCAATTTCGTCATACTTCGACACGGTGACGATTTATCGCTCCACTCCGCTGAGATCAACAAAAATATCGACCAACATACCCGATCTAAATCATCGAAAGCGTTTATGAAATTTCATTGCTAACGAAGGTTTTCATTGCTTTTGTTTTTCATTTATTAACAAAATATGTTATAAGAAGTTGATGTCTGATGCAGTGGCGGCTTGCCTCTAAAAATTATAAATCTTAATTAGCACATAGTTCAAATTTAAAAGGAAATTATTCGGGAATTATAATGGACGCTATAGTTTTCGAAATGGAAACAAAAATTAAACGCAATATAACACGGAGATTAGTATGATGCTTAGATTAGTTTATCCTTCATTAGATAGATTTGGCATTTATATAATTCAATTCTTCTCAGTTTGTCCGTTGACCATGGACGCAATAGTTTTCGAAATTGAAACAAAAATGAAACGCAATATAATACGTAGATTAGTATGATGCACTAGCTCATCCTTCATCAGATAGATTTCTTATTTATAGAATTCAATTCTTCGCGATCTAACATACGATTGAATTTGTCTCTTTTAACACTTCATCAGACGGTTCCATTACCTTATCTCATTTCTAGTACTTACCATTCAACAGTGTAGGTTTGTTTACTTACATATTCTCCCGTCCCGTCAATCTCAATCTTCAAATATCTCAATGGTCCCAGTAGAAATGTGCACCTAAAGAGCTGGAAACCGTGCGCTCGTCGGTGCGTCGCTTCGAAACTTATTAAAAAACCGAGCAAAAAACACGCGCGGGCCGTTTGCGAAACCCGAGCGACGTAATCGATTTCGCTGCGAGCCAACATCGGGACGCGGTATTTGTCGGGGGAGAGAAAAACAAGTCTCCCGTGCGTGGAGTTTCCGCGGCGCGGCCCGTGAATGCCCTCGCCTTGTTTTTCCAACAGGGCAAACTGCGTTGCGGTCGGTGAATAAACGTCTCGTTAACGCCACCGGGTGCGTTCGGTTTTTTTTCTTCAGGAGATCAAACGATCAACCATGCACGATGTACCGTTTGTTTAGGCAGGCAATCAAATCGAAATATTTATTCAAATAGGCACTTTACAAGCACTTTGAATCGTCATTTTTACATTTCGTTCGTGAGGAAGATACTACCGGCTCGGTATGCAGTTCTGTTGAGAAGAGCCAGCGAGAAACTCAACAGTTGCCGTTTAAAATACCGTTACGATATGTTGAGCCTTATTACAATATAATAGCTAATACGCATACGAGTTTTTTTTACTAATTATAGGCTAAATTAGCTAGTTTAGCCTAAAATTACCAGGGCTTCAAAGAACTACCGGTAAGTGAGGATTGAAATCTGTCATCATCTCTGGTTTGATCGGTAGCATATGAAGTTGCGAAACGAGTAATTTGTGTGCTTTATGGAAAGCGATACGTCTGCTTGTGATAGCTGAGTTCCATCCAAAACGTGCTTGGCCCTGCGCTTTGCTCTGTCGATTCGAGATGTCATATTTTTTTATGGTTTAGGCTGACAAACGAGCAAGCGGTTTACTTGATGGAATTTTTGAAAGAGGGAGGAAGGAAAGAGCGAGAGCGAGAGAGGAATAGGTGGGTCCTTTCGGGGATTGAAAAAGATGTAGGGAGGGGAATGCGAGAGGGAGGAAGGAAGGGAGGATGGGCCACCGGCCACCTCCAACTTTATGCCGATTTTCTGTGAGGTCGTCGTACTTATCCGGCCCCAGCCGGCCCATTCAGCAACGGGAGCAGTTGCGTGGCTCTACCACCGTACAATTAATATAACTAAGTTCAGTAATTGCGCTGGTAACGCAGCCCTTTAAAACGGAACAATAGTGCTTAAACATAGACAAATATAACTTGGATAGAATAATTGGCAATACAGTAGCACTATCCCAAACCTACCACTTAGGAAATTTATAAGTTATATTTGCTAATAAGCTTCAAGTTTTACGCTCTCGTTGTTTGGATTGTATGAGCTTTGATATATATTACCACGCTTTGGATAACACGTGAATCGGTTGCACGTTTCACGTTTTGAATGTTAATTTTACCATAACACCAATAGCAGAGCAGTTCAATTGCGGGTACTATTTTTAGCCAAGTACACATATTGGCTGATGTATAATACGCTTTTTCATACTTCACACATCATCTATATATTAATTAACACGCGATGAGAAACTTTGTTCCCCTTTTACAGCCTATTGCACTCATGGAGGTAAATAAATTTTTGGCAGTTATATTTTATATAAAAGAGATTTATTGTAAAGTGATAATTGATTGTATTATTGATGAAATTACGCCTATTATTTTACGTTTTTACTACTAATGACAAATACCCGATTTTAAAAATGTCACACTCAAAAGACTATTTTATGCGATGTGTAAAGATGTATAGTTCTCGATGAAAACCTCCTTGATTGATTTGACCACAAGGCGGTAGTCGGTAAACTATTAAACAATTCATTGTTGGTTATATATGACTCCATATTTTCATATTATTTTTTAAAAACAAATTTTCTTGATATCGCACATAATATTTTACACGTTATAGACCATTTTTAAAACATTTTAATACAGCAGAGAAATAATATGATAAGATAAAAAATACCATTTTTATTAAAAGCGTTAAAATGGCTCGATCCGAGTAACATTAATGAAAATGTCAATCACTTTAATGTAAAAGAAGAAAGATTTCTTTCCGTCACGGGCTTATGACAAACGATCAGATGCGTAAAGGCGATTTACTGTTACAACGTTTTCACTTATTAATCTCTCCGTGGTCTTTTTTCTGAGAAGCACATTTCATGATGTTATTAAAACGGGCCGTAGGTGTATCCTTGTTTCATTTTTTTTACTTCGCTTAAGCTCCTTTGATCTTATCGCAGTTGAACCCGAGTCGAGCGGTCTTGAATATTCATTTAAATTCGTCCGCCCGATTCATTCCACGACGCATAACTTAAATTTCGGCCCCTTTGTAATATAACTGTCTGCTTTGATACATGAAACAGATCTTTCTGTTGCTGTGAAGTACAAAGGTCTTCAAGGACCTTATAAGTATCGTCATTTTATATTTTTATTGATTACTATCGAAAGCAACAACAGTTCATAAAATGCTACGAAATTCACTTTTTTCGATTTGTTCATGTTCCCGAAAATGCCACATCCTTACTAAATTCTCATGTAAAATAAAAAGTACCACTACCGTCTAGGGATCGAAATCGACCAAGGGGTAAAGAGTTTTAATTCATCGAATAATAAACGTTTTCGACTGTGACATTTATGATTTGACAATACACGTGTGAAGTGTGTGTGTCATTTATAGTGTAAATGGAAAGAACAAACGTAATCGCTTATCTATTTTAAAAAAAAAAACATTTTTTTTATAAATAACATACAATTTATTTAGTTTCCAAAAATCTCTTTGTTATGTAATGTAATGTATAAACTGTCCAATTTCGTCCTCTTTCACGAGCGCAGCAATCGACTGCAAAAGGGGTACAGAGTTTTCTCTTTACATATTACGTGTAATATACCTTGGGAATGATGTGATCGGCATTATTTCAAGATTTAAGAAAACTATAAAAGTTGTCAACTTAATTTAAAAAAGAAAAAGAGAGTGTTAAAGACCCGCTGAGTTTCTTGCGCCTGTTCTTTCAGAATTTTATTTCCTTAAACGGTAGTAGATGTGCTGAAGGTCCTCATTTATCTCTTGTTCGGATTTTTATAAAACTTGTGATCTATTCTTATGACAGATCAAGATAAAATTCTGCCTTAGATCTGTAGCGACATTTGTCATTGCATATGATAAATAAATTATAAAAAGTGTCAAAATTTTTAGATTTTCTGACTCTAGTCAAGCAGTTATAAATACAGTAATCCCCCCTATAACACGGTAGATTGGTTCCGCGTTATATGAAAACGCGTTGTTGGAGTATTCCCATGAAGTATGAAAATGCGTTATAACAGTACCGTGTTATAGGGGACTATATATGCATATTGTGCCGCTTACTATCATGCGTATGGCTTGCTCGTCTCCTTACTTTATCTACTTAACCCTTTCGCTACCGGGGCCTCAGGATATAAGTAGAATGTCGTCATATATATGTGACGCTGGTAGCGATAGGGTTAAAAAACTTTAGAACGTGTTTTCATGTCACCCGATCGAACGTAACCGATCTTTTTTAGTATTTACCCGTGTCCATACATGCGCGAACATAAAACATCGTTAATCGCCACGCCAATTTATAGGCCTCGTAACTGATTTATCGGGATCGAAAGAAAAACCCATCGGAGCCGGTTTTTCTATCAATGGTTAGGCAGATGAGGCGATAAATAAATGTAAGGTTGTTTATCATCCGTCTTTTTAGTGAAGAGATTTAAAAACTGTTCGGTGGAAAAATTTCCGATTTCAACACAAAAGGTATCGAATAGGACAAGGTTAAGATGTTCCAATTATAAGACTGTTGGAAATTTCGACCTGGAAGATCAAGAACGCCCAGGTAGGCCACCCACCATAGACGAAGATAAATTTCCAGCTTTAAACCGAGCAAACCACTTTCGCACAGTTCTTTCGGCTACAGCATCCTCGCCATTAACAGCGCATATCTTGTTTGCCGCTTTGTGGCATTTTTGTGTAACATTGATAAGGGCCGTAGGAAATAAACGCTTAGTTGGCCGACGAGTTGTTTATGTTCGCCTCTAGAACTTACCATCCACCGCGTCAACGTCTGACACCGAAATAGAATTAAGCGCTTCCGCCGCGTTTAGTCAACGAGATATTTAATTCCCTGTAGAACTTCGTCATTAATTGCTCCATTATAAGGTTCGTACGAAGCGCTGCACGTATTGTTAAAATCAAAACTATTTTCCTGATATTGTGACGGTTAAATTAATTTTAACTTTCCGTCGTTTCGAACCCTTTACCTCAGGTGTGCTCAAAGGGGTGGCCATGAAATTTTGCAACGTCCCCATATATACTTATATCTGCGCCACCCGTCGTCTAGGTAGGTACGATACACCCAGTGGCGGTACTACCATACAAGCCCAAAAGCCCGGCTTGCCCTAAGGAGTAAGGAGTAAAATTTATAAATCTTATAGTTTATTTTTAAATTTGAATGTTGCGGGAATTATGTGCTAATTAGGATTTATAAATTTTACTCCTTAACAGGGCAAGCTGGGCATTTGGGCTTGTATGTTAGTACCGCCACTGGATACACCCACCTACCTAGATGACAATCCTGCATCACATACTTATATTTCAAGCCTGACTAGAGTCGATCGATCGGAATCTATTGAGGCAGATCGTAAGCAGTTCAAGTTTGAGCACCCCTACTTTACAGAATCCGTGGTCACGGGACACAAGGAAATTCTGATTTTCGTTCATTTCCTGTCTGTCGCGTAATCAAGTAATAGTAAATTAATTTCATTTTAACAGTGTGCAATGTTTGTGTGAATACAATAAATCATTACTGCACGCATTGTTTCATATTAGGGTACTTAATAATACCCTTTTAACCCTGGTTGCCTAAATAAAACTGTAATAATTTTTTCAATAGCAACGTCCTATTATATAATGGTAATCGACATCTTTACAGGTGCACGGTGTTTACAGACATGACAGTATTGACAATCGTTATTAATATCAAATTCAAGCTTTTATGTATGAAAATGATACGTAATTTCGATCGTAGCAAAACGTACTTTTGTTGTTGATTGTCATTAGTTTATTTTTTCATTGTTAATATTTGTACATTTTATGGTCATACGTTAAGCGTTGTCTCTTGATCAATACAATTCTCGACAGTGGTAGATGATTCTAGAAATGATTAGGCACAACATTTTCGGGACAAAGAACGGGGACAAAGACAAACATTACGGATCCGACTTCAACGGGAGACAGCTGCAAATTATGACAAGTCAAAGTGGAGCCGTTCGTCAAGAATTCCGCCTGTCTTTTTGTCGTGACGTCAGGCGTCCGGAGACAAAGCGGCGGAATTGGCAGTTGGAAGTACTGCGGCGCGATGATTGAACTTAGCACTCGTCGCCCTCCGCGTCGCGCTTTTGTCGAGGAAATTCCATTATTAGGGTTTCGCGGCCGCACTCTAGTCCCGGTCCCCATTGTTGCCCGCGCCACTCCGCCAAGAGGCGACTGGCGCGCCTTTGTTTAATTACCGCCCGTCTAGTGCTGATCGTTGATTTTCTTCCAATAAACTCGTTCCGATCGACATTATAAACAACTCGATACGCCACGTACCCGTTTACCGTGCTTCTATGCCGTGAAATATAAAGTAAACGTCTACTCGGGCTACCCAACCGAACATCATTCATAACATCCCTTTATGTCACCGAACGTCACGCCACTTGTATTTCCACCTGGTGCCACCATTGTGGCCGTGTCTTGCTCTCGCGTCTTTTGTTCCGCCCGCTGGCTCCTTTTGTTCCGCGCCTCTTAGCTTTTGTTCCGCTCCCCGCGGCTTTTGTCAGGCGCGTTCTTTGTCCCACCGTTGCGTCGGACGCGCGCGCATCGTGCGCAGTGCAGCGCCCTTGCGCGTGCGCTTCCTAATTAGCTGACGTGGGACGCACGTCCAAATTTAAACGCGCCACGTCACGCCGCGGCAATAACGTTACATTTATACTTATACCACAAATATGGCCCGACAAATGCATCCGTCTGATCCGTCGTGAGCCGTGACCCTGTTCCGACTATTGTTATCTAAACTGAAGAATTACGGACATGCTTCAGTTTTGTTTTGATGTTTTAATGACGTATTGAGGGAGTATTAGTCCAAATTTTGTTAAAAGAATATACGCTACCCGTAGATGTGTAAACCCTGATAAAATTGCAATTGCATCTTTGACCTAATAAATAATATATATATAACTAGACAAACAATTAACATCGTGTGTGTTTGTACCTATCTCTATCTTTGTATATATGGCGAATTGGTGTCTGTATGTTTGTTACCTTAAGCTTGATGAAAACTCAACGGCAATAAAACTTATATCTATACCAACCACTCAGTTTATTTAGCCTAAATACTGAAGTATGTTTTATTTCGACGGGTTGAATAATTCTTGAGATATCTTAAAAAAATATCAGCTCGTGATTAAACATTTTCAGATGATAACCACCCGTGCTAATTGTTGTACTTGTTATTTATTCTGGGCGGTTTTACGAAGCGTCATTTACATAAAACGTAACCTTGGCATCCAATACCAAGACAAGCGTAAAGAAACGCCCAATGTCACTGTCGACTCGTAGAACAATTGAGCGTAATTTTTTTCTCAGTTTTTATAGATTCCTCCAGGAAAATTCTGGTTGATACTGGAATAAATCGAGTGAGCGGAATATTTTATCGCGACCTAATAACATTACCCAGGAATCGATTCGGCTTACCGCTCCGATGCCGGAGACAATACCGCATTGGCGTTTCTAATTAACGTGAATTTGGAAAACTGTATTATGTTGTTGATGTTCTCTGACAAGCTAAATATTCTAATTGTTTTGACGCAAATCATGTTAAGAAGTAAAAAATATCGATTATGCTCCTGCAATGGTTAACTCAGACGGGGGTAGATAAAACTAAACGACTAGTGGTGAATTTATTGTGATTATGACTAACGACGGTTTTGCAGTTAGTATCTTTTTTATTACTCTGTCGCTTTTTTCTTTCTGTCAGAAGTCTTTTTTATCTATATCGTTATCAACGCAAACACATCTCCGTTTAACCAGGAACTGGTTCAAATTCTACTCTAACGGGTGAAAATTTTAAATCCACAGTTGATTCGAAAGGTTGTGAACTTTTTAGTACGTATATCCACTGACTGGTTATTTGAACACATTTCATGTAGCAGGCGAGGCCTTGACGAGGTCAAAACTCTTTAGTAGGAGGTACATGTGGTGGAGGGAAAATTGATCGAAAGTCAATAGGTCGTCTCCCTTCACGTGACGCGTTTGTGAGGTTTCGAAAATAAATTTAGATACGGGTTTGGGGGTCCCGCCGCCGCCGCTGCGACCTCCGCCGGCTGTCGTTTAGGCCATTAGCGCAATCGCGTCATTACGCGTACGCACGTCGACTCGAACTATGTTGCCACCGATATAAATCCCGTTCAGCGGTCTCGGATGAAGCAAGCTCCTTCTTGATGTTTCTTTCTAGATTGAATACTTTCTAGATTTTTGCTTTACCTTTTGAGTTTATAATATTTTGGGCCTTATCTCTAGCGGTTGTTGTGCCATTTCTTGCTTTGTTTGCGTACATGCTGCCTTGTTTTAATCGAGTATGCTTACTTATATAATGGCGGAGGTTGTACTTACGCTCACGTGAATTTCAATGTCCTCATTCCCGTTTATAAATATTTTACCGGGATAAAGATTAGGCTATGTCGTCCTCCGTCTCACAAACTACACCCATACGGAAGATTATATCGATTTGATTGATCATGGCTAGAAAACGTGAGAGTAAAGTTATTTTATCACAAAGTAACCGGTTCGTGCAATATTTGGCATAGATTAGCTGTTTGGGATGGAGAATGGCACAGAGGCTTTTTTACTCTGAAGAATTAAAGGGAAAAGTGACATGAAATGTACCGGCAAAGCCGCGGGCAAGCTTCAGCAGGATTATGTCAAGGAAAACTTTGCTTAGCAACTCTTAAGCCGATGTAAGGATCCCGTTCATAACAGTATTAACGAAAGTGGAACTTGTATTTGAAACGGTTTTTGCAAAAAAGTACACAGTATAATATATATACTAAAGAAACATCAAATTAAACCCGTATCAAGAAAAAATATTGTCAATAAAATAAAGTTTTAATAATAAGATGAGCTGATTCGCAGTTCGGTGATATAGATTGTGAACAATTTTATATACAAATTTATATTTTTTATATTCTTAGTATAAAAAACGAACAATTTACGAAGCGATCGCACATGCAAATTGGTTTTAAATCGCAATCAAACATGTAGTGGTTTTATATGCGACGCGTGTTTTTCTTTTCCATCGTGTAGGTGTAGGTTTTTCCCTTTCCTTGCGCGATAGGATGTCCTTTGTAAACAGGATCGTGCCTCGTGGAGCGATGAGGCGGCGCGTCGATGCGTGACTCGCCGGAGTTCCGCCCGCATCCAGCTATTGATTGCCCCGGGATAACACTCGGCTAACGGCACACTTAAGCTGGACAATCTTTATAATTCTACTAGCAATCCTCTTGAATGATGAACACATGCGTTCTATTCGTACCAGCGATAGCAGCCGACGGGCACTCCGTTTCCGCCCGGATTATCTTTATTAGCTGTTGACGTGTACGTTTTATTCTTTCTTTCTTTTTCTGTTTATAGAATAAAGTTAACTACTTACCGACTTAGTTAAGGAGGTTTTCAGACGCATTGAGAAATTATATCTAAAACTCTAAAGATACACCAAAGAACCCGTCGAATCGAAATCGGAAATATATGCCCGAGGGTGTTGTTGGATTTATCTGAAATCGGTTTTAATTTTTTATTTTTATAAAAATACTTGTTGTTACAGAGAAAAACAAAATTGGTGGAAATATAATAGAAAGACAGATTAGAAAACAAAAACTTGGGGCTATAAAAACGCAATAACACACACACAAATAAATTTTATGTTTCTTGATTAATTTTGTGACTTAAAAGTAGGTTTTGGATGATCTAAGATCCAAATTGTGTGTTGCTTTTGTGACTTTCATTTTACAGAAACAAGTAATAAACTTTAAAACGGATGACAACGTTTGATGGGTCGGCTGTTTATAAAATATATTAGTACAATGTACGAAATGTGTGTAAGATAATTCAATAACCGGTAGGTGTATAGAGCCTTATAACCGCTGGCAATATCGGCACAGAGAGCGGTTAACGTCTCGTCGTAAAGACCCCGGCAGGGAAGCGGCGTGTCGCCGCATCGATGAATGCGGGGATATTAAAACTCCAATGTTACTGTTGCTTTGAAAAACACCCGAGCGTCGCATGACGCGGATAACCAATGAATCAAACGCCCGATGACGCTTTCGTGTACGGCGGCAATGATATTTTTTGATTGTAACGTGATGGATTATCCACTCACCCACCACTACTATAACCCAACTCCTGGTATTAACGGTTCAATTCTCATTCGGGATAATAAGTTTGTGCTAATCAAAGCATACTTTGTTTTTATCATTTCATGGACATGGACATGGACATTGCGTTATTGTTTTTTGTAGAGAAACTGATGGTTTCTTTGGGTCAGTAATTAATTTTGTTTTATCGAATAGGCTGACAAACGAGCAAGCGGTCCGTCTGATGGTGAGCGGTCACCGTAGCCATTTGCAAATTATAGAACTTGCAAATGCGTTGCCAGCTTTTAAGGGGGGGATTTTGAAAATGGAAGTGAAAAGGAGTAAGGGGAGGGAGATGAGGCGAAGAAGGAGAAAGGGCGGGAGGGGGATGGGCGACCGGCCACCTCACTTCCACTTTACGCCGATTTGACTGTTAATAATTCAGTGGCTAGCGCAAATTATCGTCGACACACTTTATCACTTTTCATTGTGATCGGTTGAAAGATGAAATTAATATACTGGAACGCAACCTGATTGCGATTTACAAAGGGAATAGCATACAACCTTTTCTATAAATGTACGAACACGTGCAAATTTTTAAGATGATCGTTAACAGTATTGGGGTTTGAGAAAAGGGGAGCAATAATTTATTCAGAAGTAGATGAGCAATGGAAAATTCAAATGCATGTACCCAGTGGCGGTACTACCATACAAACCCAAAGCCCGGCTTGCCGTACTAAGGATTAAAACTTATAAATCTTAATTAGCACGTAATTCCCGAATAATTTATTTTTAAATTTGAGCGTCGCAGTATGGTGCGGTGTTGTATGGTAGTACCGCCACTGCATGTACCATATTAGGTGCCAGAATATGATGAGCAAGAAACAAATATCATACAATACAAACAAATTTCCACAATAAACACACGAACAAAAATGTAATACAGATATATAATAAAACATGGTCCCCAGATATTTTTTCGATAACATGTAAGCCACCCATTTATGTTTATGTTATGTTCCTACAATCATCCAACGTATGTGGAATTATGGTAACACATTATTGACTACATGCTTGACACGTCTTGTTTTTACGCTTAGCGTGATTTTAGTAAGTGCAATTTGAGTACAATTATGTAATTTTTATTCGTAACAGCTCAAAGGATTCTTTAAAATTCGTTTTTTCCCCGATAACCGTAAATAAGAATCGCAGATATCAATATATTAGGAATATTTCCTTACGAACTTTCGTTGTGAATTGTTACCGCTCAAATCTTTCATCGTAAATAAACTTCTTGAGGAGTGAGATTCTGTTAAATCGGTTGCTATTTATTTTATTTCTAGTATTGTAGAAGTCGCTAAACAATTGTTTCGCGCTAGCCCTAAACAATTATAAGAACATTGTTGATACCGATTAATTGTTTCAATTTCTATAAGAATCAAAAGATTGTGAAAGTAATTCATGAGTCCGACTGAATGTCAATAGCTCCAACTTATAAACTAAAAAAATCCAATTACACTCTACGTCACTCGGCAGCTGCTGAGGGCGAATAAGTAATAATAATGACAGCTGTCGATTAATTTTTTTTCGTGGAACAAAGTTTTTTCATGCTAATGGACAGTTGTAACTCGTTTTTTCATAGTTTGCATGGATAAATTGTGTGGGGATGTTCGACAATTATATGGAGTCATCGCCAGGCTTTAAATTTTGATAGACTACGTTGTTACAAGATACGCCAGGCTTTGACAGTAAATTTATGCTCAGCGAAAAGAATTTCAAGAATAGAATGTTATTAATTTTTTTTTAAGTTAATATTTGAATATATTAAAAAAAAACTTTTTGAAATTGAATACAGAAAACCGAAAGTGAACTGTTAAAGTCTTCGAATCCAATTAAAAAAAATTTATTAAAACCCATACTGCCTTTGGGGAATCTTTGATGATTATGTCCCCATGTGTATGGGGCCATAATCATCAAAGATCCCACACATTTCATATAACCCATCTTATTTTTCATAGTAATTTTGATATGGTATAAGGTGAAATTTGACATCGAATTGTTGTCTATAAAAAGTCGATAAAACAAAACCATCATTATACACAGACACTCGTAGACTATTGGTGTTCCATAGGCTTTTCTGTTTAATTCGAAATAAAATTTGTTTATCATAGTAGTTATCATAGTATTTGTTAATCTTTAAATCTAACTAAAATACTGAATTCATGCGAATGTCTGGGATTCTTCCACGTTGATCTAAATGTGCATCTATAACTGGAGTTGGTTGAGCTAGCTTATCTTATCATCTGCCGATGCTACGAAACAAGACATCTGTGGATCTTAGTTCATTGAAATGTATTTCACTATATCAATCTTCTTCAGAACGATCATCGTAAGCCGTAAAATACGTCGATATAACTTCTAGATCTAGATCTAATCAGTGTGCACTTTGTTCATCTCATTTCTATATATTCAAGATAAACTAATAAAACTTTTTGCGTAAACAATGCGAAATACGTGATACATTCTTTTTACCTTTATGCCTTTATCTTAACTGGCAATCGCTTAGTGGTAGAAATCGATTAAGATACAAAGGTATCTTTAGTAATTGAATAATATAGTTTTTTGACATAGAGACTAAGAGAGAAGAGTTTATGACTTGACAGATAAAGTGTTTGACGTTAGTAGTTTAAACGTAAGCAATGAACGAACTACTTTATCTAATTTAATATATATTTTATGAAGAACAAAAAAATAATGTCCACAAAACTTTTACTATAAACTCTACCAAACTTCATTCTCCTCCGTGAGCGCAATAGGCTGTAAAAGGGGTTCAAAGTTTTTTCTTCACGTATTATTATACCGACGCTGGAAAGCAAAAGCGTAGTAAACGACACAAGGAATCATTTTTTTTTAAATTACGTCGTAGAAATCAGTATATTGAACCAAGTCGATTGGTGTATGTCTGGTGAAAAAATTTGCTTTTGCCGGTTACTATGTTTTTGCTTCCCAGCGTTGATATAGATTCTTAAAAGTATGCGTATGATGTAATTGTGATTTGAACGTAATCAGGATCGTTTGATGTTTTGTTGTAAATCATTGTTTTATCATCCGCTGTAGTGTTGTGCGACGCGGGGGCACTGTGGGGAGTTGGGAAAGGTCGCCAGTGTAAGTGACCGTAGATGAATGTGGACGCCGCTAGTAGGGTATTTATTGCGGTTGTCCGAACACCATTTACGGCTTGCTGACGACCCCCCGCGCCCCCACCGTGCTCGGCCAGTCTTAATTGTGGTCGGCCCCATGGCGATCCGTGATTTGGTGCAGCGCGATCGCGTTGATCACAGTTTAAATGTTCATATGTATTATATTACGTCGAATAAAATATGAGACGTGTACACAACGAATGTAAGACATTTTTTTGGTAAATAAAGCGATCGATGGGAAGCGCGACATTTGCTTATAACAATACAGTCTTGCGCTGCTCGAGATCATAAACCGTTTGTCTCCTTGTTGCTTATCACTTAATGATACGATATGGTCATTTCTATGTTCGGTAACTTGCTCTGGTAATATTGAACACACTACTGCTCGGTGGTGCAAAAGCAGGCAATGTATACACAGAGGGATTCTACAAATAATTTATCACTATAAAAGTTGTCGGAAGAAATCGACTTATCCTTTATATTGAAATTCGTTGTTACAATTAAGTGTTTTCATAAGAGAGCTAACTCCCATGACCTAATGAATTATCAAATCTGTTCACGTAATAACATTGTGTTTTGGCTTTGTTTTATTGGAGGTTTTCGGGAAGCAGGACCAAGAAATCCTTAAAGATATATTATTTCATGAGCACTAAGAATTGTCCTTTGTGCTAAGTTCCAGAGTTGTTTACGCTGTATTAAAAAAAACGGGGTTTTATAGACGCACAAAGAATTGGCATCGATCTACCTCCCGCCTTTTGCATGTAGGTGTACTAAGATATTTCTTAGTGACTCTACTTCTTAAAACTTGTGCTTCCGCAATGTCATGTTTTTCAAAGCAAGTTTACGAGTACGCCAATGTTTTCCACAAACTTATTTTTGTTATAAGTGTTTATATTTCGACTTCAATACTTGATATCTCTAGAGAGTTTGTTTTGTTCTATTTGAATAGTGCATTTGAACAGAGTGTGAATACAAAAGTGGGTACACTAGGGCATTCCACTTTATATTTTCTGCTCCTTTGATATCAGATGCTCTAATGTCATTTCAAGGATCAATTATTTGGTATTAACTCTGACAGTGCTCCTTGCATTCTTTACACAGTCTACCATTTTATGTATTTAAGTAATAACTTAGATTTGTTACAACGGAGTAACACATTACATACATCCACTCGATGGACTGCGTGTGACTTCGACTATAATAAAATACTGTCGAAAATAGTCCAGTAGAATCTGTCACTATATTTCTGCCTTTACAGATGCGGGTATAAAATAATACTTTAACCTTTTTAATTTTACCTAAAACCGGTTGCTTGATAATGTATAAGTTCAACGTAAACTACTTTCATTTGATAGCACATGCATAAATTAAATTTACATTTTGTATAATTTATCGACATACGAATTGAATAGCAAATAATCCACTCCGAAGATTTTTGTACGTATTTGTTTTTCTGTTTATATAGTGTTTTAATACTTTGTATAATTTAAACGTTATGTTCCTATGGAAATGTTTTAATTACCTCATACGTCGGATTTACGTTTTCTCCCGCTGGAAAACGGGACGCGCGCTGAATTTTAATTTCTGTGAGTGATTTACTTCATTTTGAATGTATAGTATGTTTGCGACTGCTAACATTCAGCCCGCCGTACGCTCATAACGCCGCGAATCGTATTAACTAAATGAATGATAGCTCCTCAAACGCGACCGGGTCTGTTTCCGTGCGATATTTTAATACACTCAGCGCGCAAATAAAAAAGCCCACGGCACAAGTGTACTTAACAAAATCAAATGGCCGCGTTAGGTCTATATTCTCCCGTTCGGCCCGACGTTGGAGGCATTTTAATTGTTAGCGATAAATGCCCCGCGCTGCCTTTCCCCGCCTGTAGTTCGCTGATAATTTTACGGTTTGAATTTCCTGTCGACTACTGTTGTTTGTATGTGACGGTCTCATGCAGTGCCACAGGACGCGTTCGATTCTCAGGAAGCTTACTCTGAAAAACAAAGGTCCAGAACATATATGTCAATGTTTACGGTGACTTTTTTTAAATGTTTACACCTGCGTTATCTTTATTAATATAATAGATTTGGCAGTGTGCTTTTTTTTTTTGAGAATAATTTTCAACACGGAGAGTTACGTAGGCTTTTTATTCCTTTGTAGTAATCCGAGAAAGTAAAAAAGAAATGCAAACGAGCGAAGATGCGGGAAAAAGCTTACTATAAATATATTTAAATGGTCCATTAGTTGTATTAGTTTCTAAGTTTAGGGAAGCTTTAACTAATAAATACATATATTGTTACATTAAGGGCTTTGATTAACAACTAGAGCTGATTTCTCTTGTAAAAGAGAATAAAACATTTACCGTGATATTCAAAGAGGAATTTTAAAGGATTTTATATCACGAATACATTAAGCAACAATGAAAACTGTCGCAGCGATTTCGGCCTTTTAAATTGAAAGTTTAAGGTGAACTTAATTCAAACTGGAGGCCATTAGGGTTCAATTTTAAGCGGCCGAGGTCGCGACATACCTAATGACCCTGCGCAAGATGTAAAGCGCGATGAAGCCGGCATCCCCCGGCAAGACTCGCTTCTCCGAAAACCTATCCGGAAACGACACGGCTACGGGGTCGGACCGCCCGGGGAACTGGCAACAGACGTCGCATGTTTATGACGTATAGGGATAGGCCGGGTCATGCTCGACAGAACCGTTTTTTTCCACATCCGAGCAGCGATCGAATAGTTATCAATAAGTTTCTCTAATATTGTATTTAATTATTACGTCGCGTACTAATATAAGAAATACTTTGAGCTTATATTGATTGTGATGTTCATAGTTTACTATTAAATTGACTATGAAAATATTCTAATCATAGAACCTAATGAAACCTCATTGCATTCACAATCCTCAAAGTAAAGTACTAACGTTAAGAGTTATTATATTAAACAATAAAAAAGACCCCAGTCGTACTGAAAAATATAATTAAAAATTTATCTCTTTGAACCTCATTAAACATTTCAAATTATTTTTAAACATAAAGAATGGGTATATTTCGGTTATCGGTTTTTAAAAGGCATCATTTTTTCTACACCACTCGTTTAAAAAAAATCAACATCGCAATATGGCTCGAATGACGTCATTGTGTTTTTCTTTCTTAAATTTAGTGTATCCAATAATACTCGTAAATGTGGACCGAATCTAATGACGTATAATTTATAAAAATCAGTTGATCTGTTTAAGAGTGATGAGGGGACGTAGAATCATATAAACATACAAATATACAAGTGAAATAAATTACCCTCATTTTACTGGTGCAGTCAGGTAAAAACATCATCGGCGGTGTTGACAGTATTTTTTTTTATGTCTTAAGCTGACAAACGAGCAAGCGGCTCGCCTGATGGTAAGTGATCACCGCCGAAGACGTTGCCAGCCTTTGAGGGGATGAATTTTTGAAAGAGGAATAGAGGAGAGAGGGATCAGAAGGGGGAGGGGATAGAGCAAAAGGCAGGGAGGGAGAAAGAGGAGGGAGGAGGATGGGCAACCGGCCACCTCGCTCACCGGACGCGGAAGCAAAAATACTTCCACTTTATGCCGATTTTCTGTGAGGTCGCGGTACTAATCCGGTTCGAGCCGGCCCATTCAGCAGCGGGAGCAGCTGCGTGGCTCTACCACCGTGAACAGTATACGAATTCTATGGATTATGTATTTGAATGTTGGAGTTAGCACCTATGCGAGACCGTGGACTTAAAAGTTGATTCGATTTTTTTTCTTATAAACAGAATGCTTATAACAAAAAAAAATTGAAAGAAGACTACACGTGGCGGAGATGCGAATGTTAATGAGATGGATGTGTGGAGTAGCAAAAACGGATAAGATTAGGAATGAGTACATAAGAGGGAGTCTGAGAGTAGCACTAGTGATGGAAAAGTTGAGGAGTACCAGACTAGCATGGTATGGGCATGTCATGAGAAGGGAGAAAGGGCATATAGTTAGAAAAGTTTTGGACATGAATGTAGATGGAGTGAGAGGTAGAGGTAGGTGGGATAAGGGCAGGAGAAAAAAGGTAAACATTAGAATGCTTGTTTACTTAGTGTGTATCTCGGCACATAACTAATTGCGAGCCAAGGCAAAGGTTTTTCGTTTTGTTGTAAAACTGAATCGCTCATTGTTTATTAACGGTGTTAACTATGACACAGCGTGAAACGGGTTCGCAGAAACACAGCTTTTGTTAGTGGCAGACCTTCTTTGAATCAAATTGGAGAATTACCACACCTTTGCCTATTGGTCTATTGTGGGACAGTTAAGTGAATATTGTGTTCAAGAAGGCAGGAGCAGTTTGAATTTTTGCAAATGAAAAATACCACAATGCATGTGCCGTTATGGATGAGCGAGTCACTTGCTCGGCCGTTCTTCTTTTTTTTTTAAGTACTTTAAAAAAACGTTTTATCGTCGAATTTGACAGATTACGAG